>APFE030749769.1:33676-201610 GCA_000404065.3 Pinus taeda
TTCGAACGTGTTCTGTTCTAGGGGGTCAACGTGTTTCGTTTCTGACACTCGAATCCCCATATCCGTCAGATCTTGAATCCCCTTGTCAGGGGACTTAGTTCCATTCTAATGTGATCCATCTTTGATTATTAATGCAATTAAACTACCTCCTTGACTAATAGTTCTACATAACATTTAGCACCATTTGCTTTCTTACAAGGTATGAAATGTGACATCTTTGAAAACCTATCAACCATGGCAAACACCACATGAAATCCATGATGCATTTTCAACAATCCAAGAATGAAGCCATCTTCAACAACTTATCAACCATAACAAACACCACATCAAATCCGTGATGCATTCTTGACAACCAAGAATTAAAATCAATATTTCCTCCCAAGGCAACTTCAAAATTGTCAACGACGTATACAGCCTATTACACTTCATATTATATGAGGTTTCACATTGTGATTTTCATTGCATTGATGGACATTGCAGCAAGTTCATTTGAAGTGTTCAACAAACGACATTGTGACTCATCCACATGAATATAAGCAAACTAGAAAGCATGACATAAAGCAGGAAGACAGAACGTTTATTGGAATGTACCTTAAAAAACGGGCACTGACCTAGCTCCATAAAGGAACTCACAATATTACTATTCTATTCAGACGCTGATGTAGACACAACACAATCTCTATATCACATTGTCTTGTCCTTCATTAGAATGACAAGCTTGCCAGTTGTTAAGAAAACTACATACTATTCCTATGGGACAGTAAAACCAAGTTATTAAACTAATGTCCTGGTGTGGTGACAGCAATTTACCTTATCGAGCATGCTCCACCCTCCCTCCTTAGGTAGGCAGTCCTTCTCCTTGCCAGAATCATGATATTTAAGCTGCTCAAGCTCACAATAATGCCAAAGTTAATTCCCAACAACGTTTGAAACAACATGAATATATAAGTTATCTTAAAGCACACTTCTGATGCATCTTCAGGAGCTTCTCAAAATACTTAATGCAGAGTAGCCTGCTTATTATTACCCGAGGAGCAGGCAAAATTCGTGCTTCTACAGAGGCAAGCTTATCACTGATCTTGATGCCAAATTCTTTTGCATATGGGTCGTTATTATATGCATTGTTATATACTGTCTGCAAGAGAATTATTTAAATAAATTATCCCCAAAACAAATCCCTAAAGACACTTATTTTCCTTATTTTTCTATGATACTAAACATGAGGAAAGTTATTATAAAGAATCTTGTGAATTACTTTGAAGCGCTTAAGTTAATATAAACAAAACACTGGAACCAAGATTTTGGATATAATTGACAAGCTTGATCAGGCCTATAATCAAAATGAAGGCCAAATATTTCATATTACAGAAAGGAAAACCTGCAATATAGCATTCTCCCTATCTTGAGGCGGCTCGCATGTAACCCTCAGTAATGCATTGATTTGACTGTTATTTAACTTCTTTGAATAGCGCTGCCCTGCTACTATTTTACAAACCTGACAATTACAAGAAGCAATATTCAGCTCAAAAAACTATTTACAACACAAATCAACTGCAGAGCCAAAAAGGGCAAAACTTCTAGTTGAACTCTTACTGCACATAAAAATAAATGACAAGGAAAACTAACGCTCCACCTCCATTGGCAAGTAATTTGGCCTCTGCTGATTTCCAACCTGGAGGCATGGAAGATGAGTTTGCTGTAACGAAATACTATATTTCTCTCGAAAATATTCAACTACTGATCTCATAGTTGAATTGTCATCCATGGGGAAGCTGAGAACATGTATATCAATGACAGTGAAGTTATGAAGCCATTGTCAAAACTCAACTCATTAGATTATCAATTAATAAATCTGAGCGTAAGGACTGCACAGATCTGCAGATGAATACACTTAAATAAAGAAAAAACTTACGTTAGCTCCCGTGTAGGTTGTGATGTCAATGTAACAATCCTGTATATTCGACGCATCACAACCCTGTGGGTTGCCTCAACTCGAACACCTCTTAAGGACTTTTTAATCTGATTTTGGAAAAAAATACCAATAGCCCAAGATATCAGACTGCTTGCCCAAATAAATCTGCAAAATTTACTTTTTACTTCATACAAAACTATCGCATACCAAAATTTTAACTATTAATAGTAAATGGAGGAGAAAATTTAAAAGTCAGTCAGTATCATGAACATTGGAAAAATACATCATTGGGACATCACTGACATTTTCTATTTTAATTCCCATTTCTGGATGGAATCACTAAATTCATTAAAGGTCTTGTATCGAGGCAAATATATGAAATGTCTTAACTATAGTCACAACTTTTGTATGAGGTGTTCAGTATTGTAGACGTCACACACCAATAATGAATGGTTGAACAAACAAACACAATAGATATGGAAAGAAAATCGATAAATTACAAAATGTTAAAAATTTAAAATTTATAAGAATTTCATTGAAAATATCAAAATTTTGCGTAAGAAAAACATGTTCGAAACAAATTTTGTTTGCTTCGTATCACATTACCACATGGCATGAATTATGTCCCAAAAAACAGTAGTTTTAATTCAGTTCCAAGCCCAATATGGTCAAGAATTGTTGACTTGCCTTTTCCATTTTTTGTTATTTTGAAAGCTAGATAAATATTATAATGATCGCAATAATTACAGAGGAGTTTTTGTAGTGTACCGTTTCATTATTATAATGTTAGGTTGTAATGTAATCATGTTATGATTTAATGTTGAGTTCCGACTTGAGTAAGAAAGTCATTAATTAGGTGATTAAGTGTTTGGGGAGTTACATATTCTACTCAACATACATCTTCCACCTTGTAAAGAAGACAAGCTAATAAGTCTTGTGGCATTGCAATAATACATAATCCAAATATATTTTCTCCTTTCCATTTATTGTTTTCCTTTTGTAGTTGCATGAAACTTTGACACGATATCTGTTAAGTTTAGGTATGTTCTATGCTTAGAGAAATTTATTTCAATTTTCATAGTTAGCTCAATATCTTTTCCAGATTAGCAATCGCATTAGCATTAAAGTAAACTGCAGATAGAACATAAACATAAATCGCTGAAGACACGCCAAGACAAGAGGACACAAGATGTGGTGCTAGCCAGGGACAAACCCCAATGTGGGGAAACCCTTGATCAATTCTTCTTATATGTTCTTCAATAGTTCAGCAGAGAGAGAGAGAGAGATAGTACATTTACAATAGAAGTCAACACTTAGACTTTCTAGATAAGAGGATCGATCATCTCTACATGAGATCAGTTGAAGACATGCTGCTTCAACTGATTCTCGAAGGTGACTCCACCTATCATTGTGCTGCATCTCGTCCATGTGCTGCACCATGCTACAAAATCATACCATGTTCTTGAGCTGCACCATGCTACTCCACTGCTGAGTTGTACCTCATCACGCTGTACACAATTTGCTACTCTTAATCATCATGTTGCACACATCATGCTGCTGCACTAGCTGTCCTTGCTTTATGAGATAGGTCATCAACATTCAGTGCTCTTCATTCATCCAGTCAACAATGCAGGTCTTCAAGGTGAGGCTCTACCACTTGAGCGATCCTTAGATCAAACTATGTTGCAGGCTATGGCATACGGCCTAGCCCCGCAACAAGTTAAGCCTATGATTATTGAGTCCAACAAGATTGACTCAATCCGAATATACACAAGGACAATTTTCTTCATTGTAATGACAACCTTATAAATTGTCCTCATGAACAACCTCATCACTGCACTGTTACCACACTTCTACGACACAGTCTTTGATGTTGTCATGATGATTGGTTAGGGAACTTCTTGGTTGTAGCTTAGGGATCCAAACAACCCTAAAACAACAACCTCTAGTTTCTCCTAATTGCGGATTCTGCTTCCCCTCAAGAATAACATTAACTTGCCCAAACAGTCCTTAAATAGGCCACGCTGTCACCTACAACAATGTGGCATTATGACGACTGCTTAGATGACTGTAACAGGTCTCTTAGAGCTGCGTAGAAGGTCTTCTTGCTGCGGAATAAGGGTTGCACATAACAGTGGCTAGGGCATCATCCTAAATTGTGTCTAAGGCCTTTCCTTGACAACGGTTAGGAGGAGCTTCTTCAGGCAACATATAGGTCCTCCCTTGACTGCGTATAAGTCTTCTTCAGGAGTGCGGATTAGGGCTCCTCAACAATGGATGGATTAGGTCTCTTTTGATAGTGTTTAGTCCTCCTTTTGTGCAGCATATAGAAGCCTCCTTCAATTGTGGATACAGGGCTGTATTTAGACCTTTTGCTACATAATAGGACCTGCAGTAGGGCTCCTTCCAATTGCGGTTGTGCTTCTTTTGTGACTGCGGCTAGGGCTTATTAAGGCCTCCTTTATACAACATATAAGGATCCTCCTTGACTGCGTCTATAGGGCATGCGTCTAGATGCCTAGCGTATAGATCTCTCCATGGCTGAAGCTTGATCTTCATTAGGGCAACGTAGAGGTCTCCTTCATGACAGCGTATAGGATAGGGCATCCTCTAGGGCAGCATATCCTCTTTAGGTCTCTCCTCCCCCCAAAACCCAAAGACAAGTGGAGAGGAAGAGATCACCAAGAGGATGAGCATCTAAATGACTTAAAGCCCTCCTTTATTTATACTAAAAGTCTAAAATGTTGAGCACAAGTGGGGTTTATTTGGGTGCTGGCCGACCTTGACGAATTGTCTCCTAACACAAATAAATTCATATCTCCATGAGTACTTATCGGAATCAGATGATCTTTATATCAATCCTACACCTCTCGATGAGAGGGATCCAAGAAAAATATCAGCTGCCATTAATAAGATGACGAAATGGGCATGGGTACGAAACGGTAACCAACCCCCCCCCCCCCAAATTTGAAATGGGAAACACAATTATTAATATATTATATATATGGACACTTAAGAAATATGTGCAATCATAAAGCATATATGATACATTCTAATTTATTAGATTATGATTAAATTGTCAATTGTCAATGCATAAATTATAAGTCTCTAAATTTACATCACGTTTACTCATGAATGATCACATAATAAAAATACCAATATCCAAAATCAGCCACGAGAAATATCTAATTTCTTCTCTCGTGCTTGATTGGGAGTCTCCTCCTACATTGTTGAACAACCTTAGTGCTCTTGATTAAATACAAGTTCCATACCCTAGTACCCTATGTGCTCTTGATTATTGGGAGTCTCCCCTACATGGAGGGCTTGGTTCTCTTGATTAAATACAAGTTCCATAACCTAGTACATGACAAAATCCAATGGAAACATTGCAATCCCCCCAATCCTGAAATCCTGAAAAACAGATAAGTCTGCTGGATTTTGAGTGAGATCTAAAATTCTACTTTCTCCATATGAAATCCAATGAGGGCGAAACCACTCTCAAACATCCTGAGTCATTTCATGGTAATGTTAAAAATTTAAGTAAAAGGACGCAAATGAAAATAAAGGAGAATATCACTTTTACTTTAAGAATTTAACATTACCATGAACTGCATATCAACACTAAGGCAAAAGTTCACTTTTATAATTTTAGACAGGCATCTAGAAGCAACTAGAAATCACTAGGATAACCTAAAAATAAATTAGAAAACAAACTAAATTTTTTTTTAAACACAAGTAAAAAGTGGAAACGTGAGTCATACGACCCTGAAACGCGTTTCAGGTCGTACTGGCCACGTTTCAGTTTCGTGAAACGTGGCAGTACGGCCTGAAACGTGTTTCAGGGCCGTACCAAATGCGTTTCAGCGTTTCGTACCCGTTTCCGTATGGAAACGCCCCCTTGCCCTACGTTTCCTGCAACATAGACTATAATGCAATGAATGTCAACAAAAGGAAATACTCATAAGGAGTATAAATTGTTGACTAAGAAGCAAGTGAAGAAGGAATGCTGACTAATCCTAGAAGCAAGCAATCAAGAAGTGCCCCCACAAGGAGCATAAGGTGGTTGACTAATCTATCCAAGAAGAAGCAAATGAAGAAAGAGATCAATCATGTGAAGAACACCATGATCAAAAAGAGTCACTATCTGACAAGACTCATTGAAGACATCTCCCGAAAGAAGAAAGGACAACTCTGACAAAGGAAAGAAAAATATCAAAGGACCATTCACACTTATGAAGGCCTTGGAGATATGAAAGGTGTAGATAACTGATTCTACTCTACAAAGATGTCATGATAAAGAAGCCATCCAGCAAAAGCACCATTTAATGTTGAAGCAATATCAAGATGAAATCATGAAGGGCTACTAGATCGAAGCATGTAAACAAGAAAGTACAACGAAGCATCCATGAGAAGAGTATTCTGAAGCATGGACAGATGACAAAGGAGTAGCCAAATGACAAGAGAACCTGATATATGACAAGAAGGCCACTTTCCATGAAGGAAGCAATGACATGACAAACCAGGAAGGAAAGTGATCAATGGATGGCGCCCTACCAGGAAAGTTTGAACAAAGACTTCATGACATCAAAGGAAAGAAGGAGATCAAGAAATTGGAGGACCCACGAAGAAGTTGTTGATGAATGGACAAGTCCCTTGCTAAGAGGGAGTTATAACAAGTTCCCAATTACAAAGGAACTTAGACAAGTACCTTATCAGAGGATACTTGGGCATGTCTTCCTCAATTGAGAGGAAGAGACAGACACAACATTCTTGTCTTCACTTGGGAAGAAAAAATGGGAGGATTGGGTAATCATCTGGCATCTGATACTCTTTGAGGATGTGTAGGGCATCCAAGACAAGAGTAGGTGAAAGGACCGATATTCTTTGAGGGTTGGGAACCCAAGATAAGAAAAGTCCTAGAAGGTCATACTCAGTGAACACCCGGGGGGGTATGTACCTTAAGAGACAATGACTAAGGTGTCTATAAGTCACATTGGACTCGCCAACATTGTGCTCTGATCTATTGAGAGATAGAGTTGTTAGTCAAGGCCTTGTTGTGGAAACAATGTTGGTTACTATGATGCTATAACAAATGGATTGTCAATCTGGTTTCCCTTATGTGAATTCTTCAAGATTGAAACATAGCCAAACACCTTGTAATGTTGTATGAATACCTCCCTAGTTGAGAGGGACTGTTGAAGGAAATGTAACTAGGTTTGATCTTCATAAATGTACTTTTGATATTTGTATTTATTCAAAAAAAGAAATATTATTTTTATAATATATGTCAATGAGTTTCTTGCTCATTGAAATAGGTCTATCACATGTTAAAGTGCTATATGTGAGTCAAAGATTCAAAAGAATTATGCTGAAGACCTTAAGGGCATGTCACTATAGGTATACTTATGTGTTATGGTCAAAGAAGACACCTCCAAGCAAAGTCAAGTCTCCTCCAAGCACAAGACACCATCAAAAGAAGCAATCCGAATTATATGTCAAGTCGGACTCATGACTACAAGTCGGCCTAAAGGAGAGACAGTGCTCTATATATAGAGGTTTTCCACTCTAAATATAACACAATCTACCTCTGAAATCAGCGAAGTGAAGGAACGAGTAAAGGGTGAAAAAAAGACGAGAAAGGGAGCCTCTAGTGCAGCGAAGAAGGAAGGAAGAACACCGAACTTTAGAGAACTGTTTCTAGGACAAGCTAGTGTCACACGTGCGAGGAAAAGGAAGGTTGTTTGCAGTCATAACAGCAGAGACTCACAGTTGACATATCTCTCTATTTGGGCTAGTAAACTAGGCCTATAAGGCCTCCCACTCCAACAAAGAAACAAGGAGGAAAACCTAAGTTAATAGGGTTGTTCTAAAGCCTATTACAGTCACACATGCAAAGAGAAGGAGGTTGTCTCTACTGTCATAACAACCCTCCCATTACAGTCATACAAGTTCGTTGGTTGGTGAAGAGAAAGAAGAGATCATCATAAGGAAAGGGTTGTTGATTTTTGGGTAGCATGGTATGTGCTCTAGCTCCGAAATTTTATGGACGGGCTAGAAAACATGAGATTTCCAAGACCCAGAAATCGTTTTGTGAAATTCCACCCGAATTGTATTTTATTAAAATAATTAATATTTTTAATGGGTTTCCTAAGTCTAAACTTAGGAAAATTAAAATATTAATGGGTATTAATGAAAATATGGGTGAGAAGCTTCTAAGAAACCAGGATCAAGTCTAATTTAATCTTAGTCGTTGATTAGAGATTTGATCATGGTCGTTCATTTCTCAACAAGAAAAGTATAAATGGACGCTTGGGGTCAGTTGATGAGGACACACACACAGATTGAGGAAATCGATTTTCTGAGGTGAGAAATTCTCAGGAGGGAAAGCGATTAGGGAGATCTTGCAGCTGAGGGGCAGTGATAATTCGGGAATACAGACAGAGATGCAAAGAGAAGCTTGTGGAGGCAGCGCAGTAGCCAGTAGAACTAACACTAGACCAGTCTGGGCCACGCAGCCTTAACGCAAAGCTAGAAGGGCCAGTGCAGAGGGAGAAAGTTGCCTTCACGAAAAGAGCCAGAACTGCTGGGAACTGTCGGAACAGTCGAGAAAGCTGACGCAGTGGGCAGAAGAGCTGACACAAAGCCTCAGAGAGCTCCACGCAGTTACTGGGAAGCGGCAACACAGTTGTAGCCGGGGCCAGCCAGTTTTGCTATCGGATCAACCAGAATTTGTCGGGTGAAGTGAGGTAAAACTCACTCAAGCCCACACAGTTACTGCGAAGGGACAGTGCAGTTGTAGTCAGGGCCAGCCAGTTTCGCTGCCGGATCAGCCAGACTGTCAAGTGAAGTGAGGTAAAATGCACTCAAGTTTTCTGCCATTGTATTTCTTTGTCACTGGTTTAACGGGAGGGCAACCAGCGTTTGTATTCATAACTATTGCTTAATAATAGAAAACCCTCAGAGTTATTGTACCAGTTTTCCTGCATTGGGTTTTTCCGGGGATGTTTAGTCCAAAAATAAGTGTGTCCTTTGCATGATTGTCTCATTTATTTTTCAGTACTTGATCTGTATATTGGTGTAGGTTGCAGTGTATTTGCGTTAATATTTTCCAAACATTTGCGAAAATAACTTGTTACATGAAGAAAACAAGTAGGAAATGCAAATCAGTTTACAGCAATAGGATTTCTGGTTTGTTAGATTCAGAAATTTTCACATGGTATCAAAGGGATTGCAGATCAAGGAGGACTGAAACCATCGGCAAAAGGGCAGACGAAAATCTGTGTTGAAGACAGCTGTCCCAAGAAACATCATAGTTTCTGACCAAGAGAGCGGAGGAGGGGTGACGCAATCACCAAGGGAGACTCACGCAGAGCCTGTGTCAGCTTGATTGGGTGACGTTGTTGCTGCAGAGGGCAGTGCAGTGATTGTTGGGCCAGCGCAGAGACTGTTGAGTCTCGTTTTTCCAGTTGTTGTGGCTAGAGGTGTAGCGTAAATTTCATCTGGAGTTACTAGTGGGGTGTTGATTCTATTGGTATAGAACAGTACCTAGTGGGGCAGAAGCAAAGTAGAGGGAATCAATTCCTTAGAAGATTTCTTGCCAAGAAATCTAGATCCAGTGTTGAGTAGCAGCAAAGAGAGATTAGAGAGGAGTGGTTCGACAGTGGTTAGCAGAAGGATTTCCGTGAAAGAAACCGAAATTCAGAGGGAGGTTGTTCTTTAGAGCATTTCTAGTGCCAAAGAAATCCAGATCCGAGTTTTGCTTGAGCAACAGCAAAAGAGGGAGAGGAGAACTAGTTCAACACTCATTTGAGCAGAGATGGCATAAAACGAACTGAGGGACAAGGACAGGTTGGATGGAGCATCCAACTTCGTCATTTGGAAGGCCAGGATCCTGGCAATTTTGGATAAAAAACGCGTCAAGGATTATGCCTTGAAGACGGTCGTTGTTCTGGTTGATGTTGATCCTCTGAAGAAGTACGAGGAGGCTCAAGCTAAAGCAAAGTGCATGATCTTGGATAGGATCAAAGATCATGTGATACCACATATTGCTAAGAAAGACATAGCAAGGGAAATGTGGGAGGCCTTGACCACATTGTACGAGAGAACTTCCGTTTAACGGAAGATGTTGCTTGACAGTCAGCTGAGATAGTTACAGATGCAGAAGGGAGAAGAAATCAGACCCTTCCTTCTCAGGTTGCAAGGGATCTGTGACCAGCTAACTTCCGTAGGGGCTACACGAGATCCTAAATTTATGGTCAGGATTGCCCTGAATGTAGTCACTGAAGACTGGGAAACCTTTGTCCAAAGCATCTTGGGCAAGGCTTCTCTTCCCAGTTGGGAGGAGATGTGGGCAGCTCTTCGACAGGAAGAGATCAGACAGTTGACCAAGGCGGGAAGCAGCAACAAAGGGATCAAAATCAAGAAGGAGGAATAGGAGGATGCAGTGCTCGCATCAACGGGAGAGCAAGGACAGTAGAAGAGGAAGAAAAAGGTTATATCCAAAGTCAGATGCTTTAGATGTGGAGAAATGCATTATTTCGCCACACAATGTCCTCGAAAGAAGGGCAAAGAAAAGAAGTATGACTCAAAGGTTGCTCCAGTGAACGCTGACAAAGAGGACAATGATGAGGATTGCGCCATGTGTGCTAATGCACCTCTAGAAAAAGAGGTGGGGCGATATTGAGTTGTAGTCGAAAGAACTACCGAATGAGAACAGGATCCTTGAGGTGCTCAAACTCTTGGATCACATACGGCTATGGGAGCCCTTAATGACAATAACAGATTGACAAGAGTCAGTTGGTGCGAGGGATGATGAAGCGACAGTGGCAGAGCTAGAGTGCCAAAGTCTGAAGTAGCATACTGGAGTGTTGCAGTAGTGCGGGGGGCACAGAGCAGATACAATAGCGACGCAGTAGCATCAGAGGCTCAACACTGATTAACAGCAGAGGTAGCTTCAGCATCACGGGGTATCCAGACTAACCAGCATGTCATCTTTTGGGTGACTTTTTCAGTTGCTTACTTCTCAGCAATTGAGTTGCAGTGCAACAATTAGCAGTGGCAGTGCTATGGGCAACATGATGCAGCATATTGAGAGGGAGTTACAGTACAAATGCAACAGTGACAGTGGCAGTGTCATGGGCAGCAGTACAGGTTGCAGCAGCGTAGTGGATGAGGGGCACCAAGCCAAGCATCAACAGCGCGGAGGACCGATGTCATGAATCAGTGTGATACTTCTGTTGAGAAGTATTGTTAGAACACATTCCTCGCTAAGAGCGAGTGTTGATTTTTGGCTAGCATCGGATGTGCTCTAGCTCCAAAATTTTGTGGAGGGGCTAAAAAGCATGAGATTTCGAAGACCCAGAAATCGTTTGGTGAAATTCCACTGGGATTGTATTTTATTTAAATAATTAATATTTTTAATGGGGTCCCTAAGTCTAAACTTAGGAAAATTAAAATATTAATGGGTATTAATGAAAATATGGGTGAGAAGCTTCTAAGAGACTAGGATCAAGTCTAATTGAATCTTAGTCGTTGATTAGAGATTGAATCACAGTCGTTGATTTCTCAACAGGAAAAGTATAAATGGAGGCTTGGGGTCAGATGGAGAGGACACACAGAGAGATTGAGGAAATCGATTTTCTGAGGTGAGTTCTCAGGAGGGAAATCAATTGGGGAGATCTTGCAGTTGAGGGGCAGTGATAATTCGGGAATATAGACAGAGAGGTGGAGAGAAGCTTGTGAAGGCAGCATAGTAGCCAGGAGAGCTGACGCTAGGCTAGTCTAGGCCCACGTAGCCTTGATGCAGAGCCAGAAGGGTCAGCACAGAGGCAGAAAGTTGCCTTCCACGCAGAGAGTCAGAAATTCCAAGAACTACTGAAACAATAGGGAAAGTTGATGCAGTGGGAAGAAGAGTTGATGCAGAGCCTCAAAGAGCTCCACGCAAGCCCACACACTTACTGCGAAGGGGCAGCGCAATTGTAGCCGAGGCCAGCCAGTTTTGCTATCAGAACAGCCGGAATCTACCAGGTGAAGTGAGGTAAAACTCACTTAGGTTTTCCACCATTGCATTTCTCTATCATTGGTTTGTCGAGAGGGCAACCAGCATTTGTATTCATAACTACAGCTTAATAATAGAAAACCCTTAGAGTTGGTCCACCAGTTTCCCGCATTGGGTTTTTCCAGGGACGTTTAGTCCAAAAATAAGTGTGCATGAGTGTCTCATTTATTTTTCAGTACTTGATCTGTATATTGGTGTAGGCTGCAGTGTATTTGCATTAATATTTTCCAAACATTTCTGAAAACAACTTGTTAAATGAAGAAAACAAGTAGGTAATGCAAATCAGTTTACTGTAGTAGGATTTTTGGTTTGTTAGATTCGGAAATTTTCACAAAGATCTCATCAAAGGTATCTCTTCTAGAGCAAGTGCAACAAGATCTATCAATAGTTGAAAGAAGGACGAAGTGCCGGAAGAACAAAGCGCAGGAAGGAGGAAGGACTCGACTTGTGCTTGGAGGATATTCTTGTCAAGGGTCTAGGGTTTGGCATTGATCAATAAGAGAAATTTACCGAAGGGTTTTCCTCTCAAGAGAAGAGAGGTTTTGGCCCTAGCAGAGAGCCAACATCTTGTGTTCGTGTTTTTATGTTTTTGGTAGCAATTTGATGAAGTACACACACATGCATTAAATAAGAAGAAAAAGAAGAAGATTAAGTTAACAAGAAAAAGTAAAAAGACTCCACAAATTGGTATCAAATCAAGAAGAATCACACTACACCCAATTGCCCTTGATTCTACAACACATTAGACATTGTATAAATAGATGGTGAGTTGATTCATTCTCTCGTCATCACTTGGATTAATAATATGGTGAGTTGATTCATTCTCTCATCATCACTTGGATTGATAATATTCTCTTCTGATATTTTCGCTATTCTCATTGGGGGACGAAATTGGATGGATGGATGAATTTTGATGTTTGGATATCTTCATTTTTGTCTTGGACCTTCTATATTGGCATATGATGATGATTGGATATACTTGTTCTCGCATGTAGGTGCTCTTTTAATGCTATTTTGTCATTCTTTTCTATGTCACACAAATGATGTTGGGATTTTAACTATACTAGGCTGAAATTCTGTTGCTTTTCTTGGGTGAAAGAGTGTGAATGTTATGGGCCATGTTTGAATAAGTGAATGTTCCTAGAGATATTTCATTGAAATTTATCTTGACAAGTCATCACATATTGCACATTGAAGTATAAAGACCTCGAAGCATTTTTCCTCATGCCCTAATTGCCATGCGAAATTGTTCTAGAGGCCTTCTTGACTAAATGAAACCATCCCAAACATTGGAATCATCTTGACTCCATTTCTCCCAAAGGATTAGGCACTAGTCCTCCATAGGTGATCACCCTAAAGCAATTTTTCTCACCTTGTTCTCTTTCATTTTGGGTCTAGCCTACATGGGTCACCTAGGGCATCAATTATCTCACAATCTAGCCATCCAAACACTTTGATTTTTGGTCCACAACTGCGTTGGAGTTTGCTCTAGAGGTCCTCCAAATTTGAAGCAAAACCGACAGTGGGATCGCGAGATATTGCAAGCCCTAGATCGAGGACCGTTTCTTGCCCTAGGTTTCCCTTGGCTAGTGACCTCATTTGGATCATTGCATTTCATTCCAAGAATATTTGTCCATTGATCCTCTTCTCTTCCACAATTAGGTCAAGCTTCTACTTGAGTGACCAATTCCTCTTACTTGACCTAATTTTGGGTCCACTTGGTCCTGTGTGGTCCCGCAACTTTTTGAAGATAGTTTCACAAAGGCCATTTTGGAAACAAGTTTTTCACAAGGGTTTCTAGGACTAGCTCCCTCCTTCATAAGTCTTATTTGCAAACCCTAGTCCTTGAAATCCTGTTGGCCCTTCTTAGAGAGCCTTACACCTTGCTTCTCAAGCGAGTAAGTTATTTAATTGAGTCTCTCCTGTGAATAGGTCTCTTCAGGAATCACTCTTTTCCCTTTTTTCACCCATTTATCTAGGTGATTCCCTTCATACCAAGTCTCCGCCCATCGGTGAAAGTCCGTAAAGAGTAGGGAGCTTTAGTTGACGTGACACTAAGATATTGCTCCATTGTTTCCCTTGACCTAGCAGTTGCCCCTTTAGGATCGCCTTCTAAGACCCCTACTAGTTTGAATGGTAAAATTTTGGCGTCGTTGTCGGGAAAACAAAATGTGTGTTTTGTTCCCCATACGACATTATTGATATGTCATCTGACGACTCCATTGGAAGAATGAAGCCCTAGTTCTTCATTGAACTTTAAGGTCGATGCTTGTAGGGTGAAGCAAGCATTTTTTTAGGCATCTATAAATTCACCCTGGTGACTCCTACGTAATTTACATGTGTATCTCAAATAGGTTGTCTTTCTTTGATGAATTTCACACTTTGGACATCACCAACGTCCCTGGCCACCGTAATCATGCCACAAGAAGGATGGTACGTGGGGTGCCTGTGTTTGATGGTGATCCACTCTCCATAACTTACCATGTAGAAAAATTTAATGCACATGCTTCAAAAGAGAAAGTTGTTTATCAAGATATCCTTATGTTGTTGTTCATGGGATCTCTCAATGGTCATAACTCATGGTTGCATGATCATCAACTTGAGAGCATCTCATCTATTGAGGAGTTCGTTGAGGGATTTCTTAGGCACTTTCAAGTATATTTTGCATTAAGCATCCAAGAGGAAGCCTTCACCGAGCATCATCAAGACATTGAGAATCTAAGCGACAAGCAAGAAGACGAGTCATCGTTGGGTCCGCAGAATGAAAAAGAATGAGTCTATGGAAAGTGAAGTTGACACTAACCTTACCTTTCTCAAGGATAGTACTCTTGATGATTCTCCTTTTGAGAACCTTGAGGAAGGTGATCCCATTAGACCCTTGGAAACGAAATTGGAAATTATTTCCATATTGAAAAGGAGAAATTAGAAAATGTTGGTCCTCAATTTGACTGTGCTCCCATTTATGACACCGACCAGGAGGATGAGGTTGAGAGTGGTCGTCCCTTTCTCCCAGACATTGTTTATGATGACATAGCCATTGATACCCTTAGGAAGGAGAATTATCATTTTCCCTTGCATGAAAAGGAGAAATTGGAGATGACTGATTCTCCTTTTAGGGAAGACCCTATCTTTGATATAAACAATGATAGGATTGATAAGGCCCTTGCTCATACCTACCTTCCTTATGATTTTGGGAGTATATTCAAATCACTTGAGCCTCTAGAGTTGAATTTTCAAGAAAGGATCCCATTGAGACTTCACTTTCCCCTTTGCTCTTTTCTATTGTTCATCATCTTGAGTCTTCATCAAGTGATTCCCTCACCCTTTGTTCCCCTCTCATCACAACCTTGGGCCAACTGCAAAGCACAATATTATGAGTAATGTTTGTGATAAGAGGTTCTTAAGGATAGTCATTCATTCCACCATTATGTACTTAGAGGGAAGGCTCCGCATTTCTAGATTGCCTCATGTTCCATCTCTTAGGGATTCCTCTTACCTCACATGGAAACCATATTTTCCCACTTCCCGCTTGCGGCATCCTCCATGTGTTTGGGCTCTATTCGCTTTGGGATTTGTTGCATGAGTAATCATATAGGCAAGAATATTTATATTGATTTGATGATATGTTAGTTGCACTGGCTTTATGATTACACTTTATATTAGCTTCGTCATATGCATGTTAGGGTAGGATGCATTGCATGCTAATTTTCTCATTAGAAATAACATCATACGATATTTCTCATGGTAGATTAGATGCATTTAGATTAAATTTGCATTATATTTACCTTCCTATTGATTTTATGGCCTAACACTAAGCATAGGTGATCATAAGACACCATAGAAACATGTTGCCCCGTGCATTTAGTCTTTTGATATCTGCAGGTAATAGGTCTACGATAACCAAGAGATTGTTGGCGTTCTCATGGCCTCTCGTTCGAGTAGCTTCGCCCACTTGTCTGAGAGCTCATTTCCTAATTGGAGCCAGATGTTACCCACCATTTTGTGGGTGATATCCCTAGGAGAAAAAAATTCTCCAAGATGGTCCTCAGTCGGCAACTAGCAGCCCCTTGCGGCCACCAACTAGCTCATTGTGCCATTTATACACCACCTGAGCCACCCATGTGGTCCCTCTCCAATATGTCATGATTGTCTGTTTGAAGGTGGGACTCCCAAACCCAAAGGTATGCCTTGTCATTTGGTGATTGATTATTTTAGTTTACTTATCATGGAAACTCTTGGGCATGGATTAATGGGGGGATTTGGCAAAAAGAGTGGACTAGATTTGTGCTCTTGTCCCCTAGGTCGCTTTGGATGTTAACCTTAGACCTTAGACGTGTGGGATCTCTTTTACTAACATTTAAGCTTTAGGGATGGTACTACATGGAAAACCCCGATTTTGGTTGTGTGGTCCCATTCCCCGATCCACATATATCACCCCCTTCCGCTCATTATAATCTCATTCATTACTCCTCCCACCTAAGTCTACATTCCTCCACTGGGTCCACACAGCAGCAACCACCCCTCCCCTTTGCCCATGTCTTGGATCGGGCTTGAAACGATGCCCGAAGGTTGATGCAAAAGAAAAGAAAAGAAAAAGCATAACTGGCCACATTCAACAGGAAATTGTACCACAAAATGCAAAAGATGGTCAGGACAAGACATTTAGCACGTGGGCAAAAGCCAATTACATGAGCTCTACCTCTTCCATGGCCATCACCCTGGTTCCTGTAGGCCCTAAATGAGCCTCTTCTATCATTCAGGAACCCATGATTTTCCCAACCCCTGGTGGGAAATAAACTGCCCCACCTTAAAGGGGGTATCCATTGCTATACTTTACACATCATGCTCCCATCCCCTTGAGCCACTAGTAGTTAACCAAATAAAATTCATAAACGGAAAAAGGCATACGAAGAAGCGTGGAAATATCAAGGCCAGAGCAACTCATGTACCACGATTGCTCCCTCCTGCACATAGCTACCCTTGTACCATGGCATGTGACCTAGGTTTTCCCCTTCATCCCCTACTCTGTTCCATCACTTTATCACATGCCACCACCATTTGAAGGATGTACCAGGGCCATACCACCCCCTTTAAAAGCAAAAACCACCTAATAGGGTGCTTGGTTAACCTCCCTTTGAGCTGAGAGACATTTGAACATGCCAAAGCCCACTATGGAAAGGCATGCCATTATGAAGTGCCCCCTTGTTTTCCATGGTTTGTAAACTCTTTTACTTGATTTCTTTAATGACTTGGTGTACCAGAGGGCAAGGAGATGCATTGGATCTTATGCAAGTTTACAAATGGTCTCCATTTTGGGTTTGGTCTCCCTATACGGGGTCCTAACCCTGCAGAGAACTACATTGGAAAAAGTAGGGTGTGTGTAGAGACCCATGGGCCTCCACAACAGTAGACAACATTCCATAGACCCCTAGAGTCATTCAGAGATTGTGTGTGGTTCACCTATTGGACAAGGAAGTTGCACCTGGTTCACCAAGCCCAATCGGCTTCACAATTGCATTATTCACTTTGCAAATGGTCTAGGATCTATATGATGATTTATATCATCATTCTAGCCCTTGCAGATGGTCTATAGACATCTTCAATCTGTTTGGAGAGCCATAAGGACAGTTGTGTGCCCCCACATCCATTTGGGAGCACCACAGGTTTATTACTTGGAGAAAAAGGGGTCAATGTTAATTTTTGTAGCATCAGTTGTGTTCTAGCCACGAATTTGGTGGAGAGGCTAGAATACATGTATTCTCCAAAACCCAGAAATTGTTTCTAGAAATTCCACCTAGAGACGACTTAACTAAAATAATTAATCTTTCTTTAATGGTGCCTAAGTCTAAACTTAGGAAAACTGATTAATTAAAGGGTATTAATTAATTCATGGTGAGAATCTTCTAAAAGAAGACATGGATCGAGTTCTAGTTAATCTTAGCCATCGATTATGTTTTAATCTTGGCCATTGATGTCTCAACGAGAGATTATAAGAAGAAATTTGGTGGGGGTTGGAGAACACACCTAGAGCCACCAAAAATTTGATTTTGCGAGGAAACCGATTTCCAAAGTAACAGTTGTGAGTTGTCGGAGGTGATTTAGTAAAGATCGAAGCAGTAAGAGAGGTGCGGGGATAGTAAGGTCGGAGGGAGATTTTTCCAATTCGGTGAGTGATAGCAGAAAGACAGAGAGTTCCATAGAGAGGCAGTGTTGTGCTTTAGAGGGGAAGTCGTATTTTGTTGGGGAGAAGTAGTGATTCAGTGCCAAAAGCCGAAGTGGGAGCCCGGAGGCCAGGAGAGTCCATTTCCCAAACAACAATTGATCAATTAGCGAGTTCGCGTGAATTATGTGACGCAGAACTGCATAGGCTGACGCAAGGACTGCACAGAGGCAACAAAGAGCAAGGTCAATGTCGAATCACCAGTGGAAGTGAGATTTTTCTCACTAGATCTTTTGTCAATCATTTCTCTGTATGGATTGCTAGATTTGAGCATCTATCGATTTGTACTCAGATTTATTACTGCATAATAATAAAATCCTGAGTTGCTACACCAATTTTCCCAAGTTGGGTTTTTCTAGTGACATTGGTCCAAAAATAACAGTGTTATTTGTGTGTGTGCATATATTCTTCCAACATTATTTTTCTTCGCAATATTGTATTTGTGAAGGTTGTAGTGTATTAGTTTCGATATTTGTTGTAGGATGTAGTAAATAATTTGTTCAAGTTATTTAACAAATAGAAGAAACTTAATCAGTTGTTGCAGTAGGATTCGAGGTTTCCGAATTTTCACATCGTATCAAAGCATAGATCGTAAGCCGAAGAGCTCAGTAGCAAAAGGAAGGAGGAATTTTGAATCTCTGTAGAGGCAATAGTTCGAAACCCTCAAGTGGCAGCACAGTTCCTTTGGCCACGAGGGTTAGTTTTTGAGGAAAATTTATTTCTTTGAGAGAGTCAACAAAGAAATTAGATTTTCCAAATCAGAGCTTACCATAGGTAGAAGGAGACGCAATATTTTCCTTGTAGAGAAGATCTTCAGCTGGGACGTAATTATTTTGCAGCAGTTTGCTAGTGCAAAATAGCGTTAGGAGGAAGGAAGAGCACAAACTAAGGGAATTCTTTTCTCAAGGGACCTCTAGCCCAGATGTTCGAATTTTCCTAGCAGAGCAACAGTAGTTGTGAGCAAATTTGCCCACTCCAACAGGGAGTACGAAAATCCAGTCAGCAACTGCGCAAAGGAGAAGAGGAGGAATTCGTCATTTTTGCAGAGATGGCATCAGCAGGGCTGAGAGATCGGGATCGATTGGAGGGGGCCTCCAACTATGTGATGTGGAAGGAAATAATTTCCTGTCTTCTAGATGAGTATGATCTCAAAGCTTACATCGATAGCGTGGTAGTTATACCCACAAATGCAGATCCACTGAAGGCCTACAAGAAGGAGATGACGAAAGCAAAGAGGTTGATTTTTCATGGGGTTTGAGATCACGTGGTGTCTCACATAGCTGGAAAAGATACTACCCGACAGATGTGGGAGGCACTTTCTACGCTATATGAGGGATCTTCCGAGCAACGGAAAATGCATCTTGAGGAGAAGTTGAGATGCACAAGGATGTAGAAAGGGGAGCACATAGACCCCTTCCTTACTAGGATTCAAGATATCCAAGACCAGCTGTCTACAATAGGGTCAGCGCCTTAGCATACAAAATTGGTGTGATTTTCTCATGTTTCCGAAGAATGGCAAGTCTTCATCCAGAGTATCCTAGGCAGAGAAGCGTTGCCAAATTGGGATGGTATGTGGGACGATCCGCAACAGGAGGAGATGAGACGAGATTTGGTGAAGACCACCATCACTGGCAACAACAGCAGCAGTGGAACGAAACAAGTAAAGGAAGAGGAGGATGTGGCCCTCGCATCAAAGGGGCAGCAGGAGCAGCACAAGAGGAAGGACATTTCCAAGGTGAAATGCTTCAAATGTGGTGAGCTTGGCCATTACAGCACTCAATGTCCTCTCAAAAAGAAGGACAAGGAGGAGAAGTAGGATTAGCAGGTTTCACCCACAGAGATCGACAGGCTGTCCTCCAGATTGGAGGAAGAGTTTGCCATGATCACCGAGATACCTCCAGTAGTGAGGTGGGGTGATTTGGTTTTGTAGCCTCAGAGAGTTACAGGATGGGCAGGATTCTTAAGGAGTTCCACCTCATGAATCAATACCTTGCTACAGGAGCCAAAACCATGCAGTAGCAGAATGGATTAGTGACAATTGGTGCAATCAAGTGCCAGAGTGACAAATGTTGTATCTAGTAGCAGTCAGATGTTGGGCAGCGCAGTACAAGTGTTGGCAACAGTGTAGTTGGCACAGAGTAGAGTCAGCAACAACGCAAAGGCTTCAATCACAACGCAGAGTCTAGAAGAAGTCAAGACTCAAGTGACAGATGCATCATGCTGACCACAGTTGGTTCAGTATTTTGGATTCTTTTCAATCGCAATTGCAACAGCAACAGATGAAGAGGGAATTGCAATGCAAATGCAGCATTGATAGCAGTTCAACATGGCCAGCAACAGCACAAATGCAGCGTATATCAAAGTTGCACAGTAGTTGATGGGCAACAGCAGTCACACATCAGCAGTGTGACAGGGGGTGGTGCAAAGATAGGGTGTTTCTTTAGTAGGTTGCAGCCCTAGAACACATTCCTCGCTAAGAGGGAGTGCTAGGTTTTGTAGCATCAATTGTGTTATAACCACAAAATTTGGTGGAGAGGCTAGAATGCATGTATTCTCCAAAACCCATAAATCGTTTTTGCAAATTCCACCTAGAGACAACATAATTAAAATAATTAATCTTTTTTTAATGATGCCTAAGACTAAACTTAGGAAAATTGATTAATTAAAAGGTCTTAATTAAATGATGGTGAAAATCTTCTAGAAGACATTGATCGAGTTCTAGTTAATCTTAGCCATCGGTTATGTTTTAATCTTGTTTGTTGATGTCTCAACAAGAGATTATAAGATGAAGTTCAATGGGGGTTGGAGAACATACTTGGAGCCACCAAAAATTTCATTTTACTGGGAAATCGATTTCCAGAGTGGCTACTGTGAGTTGTCGGAGGTGATTTAGTAAGATCGAAGCAGTAAGAGAGCGGTAGAGATAGTAAGTCCGAAGAGATATTTTTCCAGTCTGGTGAGTGCATAGCAGAGAGACAGAGTTCCACAGAGAAGCAACACAATGCTTCAAAGGGGAAGCCATATTTTGCAGGGGAGAATTAGTGATTCAGTGCCAGAAGCTGAAGTGGGAGCCCAGAGGCCAGAAGAGTCCATTTCCCAAACAAAAGTTGATCAGTTAGCAAGAGAGACATTGGTCCAAGTTGTGTGACACAAAACTGTGTACGCTGATGCAGGGACTGCGCAGAGGCAGCAGAGAGCATCTCATCTTGAGCCAAGGTCAATGTCGGATCACTGGTGCAAGTGAGATTTTTCTCACTAGATCTTTTTGTTCTGCGTAGGCTGACACAAGGACTGCGCAGAGGCAGCAAAGAGCATCTCATCTTGAGCCAAGGTCCGTGTCAGATCACTGGTGCAAGTGAGATTTTTCTCACTAAATCTTTTGTCAGTCATTTCTCTGTATGGATTACTAGATTTGAGCATCCATAGATTTGTACTTAGATTTATAACTGCATAATAATAAAACCCTTAGTTGTTGCACCAGTTTTCCCAACTTGGGTTTTTCTAGGGACATTGGTCCAAAACTAACAGTGTTATTTGTGTGTGTGCGCATCTATTCTTCCAGCATTATTTTTCTTCCACAATATTGTATTTGTGAAAGCTGTATTGTACTAGTTTTGATATTTACTGTAGGATGCAATAAATAATTTGTTCAAGATATTTAACAAACAGAAGAAACTTAATCAGTTGCAACAGTAGGATTCGGGGTTTCCGAATTTTCACAACCAACCCCTTCTCCACTATTTTTGGAGTCCTATTTCACATTATGGCACCTATGGACTTCATTAAGCCTCCTATAAGGCCCAACAACACATGTTATTGATCATTCAACCCTCTTGAGAGGCTTAATCCTTTGTTATTGAGCTAGTTTGGTGGGTTTGTCACCGAAAGTACTTGTATTGTGCACATTATTTTATTCTAGGGGCTAAATTATGCCAAAATAAGCTAAATCGAATTCACTAGACATTGTATAAATAGATGATGAGTTGATTCATTCTCTCATCATCAATTGTATTGATAATATTCTCTTGTCAGATTTTCGTTATTCTCATTGGGGGATGAAATTGGATGGATGGATGAATTTGATGTTTGGATATCTTCATTTTTGTCTTGGATTTTCTATATTGGCGTATGATGATGATTGGATATACTTGTTCTCACGTGTAAGTGCCTTTTAATGCTATTTTGTCATTCTTTTCTATGTCACAAATGATGATGGGATTTTCGCTATATTAGGCCAAAATTTTGTTGCTTTTCATGGGTGAAAGGATATAAATGTCTTTTATTAGCGTTGAACTATGTTATGGGCCATGTTTGAATAAGTGAATGTTCCTATAGATATTTCATTTAAATTTATCTTGACAAGTCATCACATATTGCACATTGAAGTATAAAGACCTCGAAGTAGTTTTCTTCATGCCCTAATTGCCATGCAAAATTGTTCTAGAGGCCTCTTTGACTTAATGAAACCATCCCAAACATTGGAATCATCTTGACTCCATTTCTCCCAAAGGATTAGGCACTAGTCCTCCATTCACCCTAAAGCATATTTTTTTCACCTTGCTTTCTTTCTTTCTAGGTCTAGCCTTCATAGGTCACCTAAGGCATCAATTATCTCACAATCTAGCTATGCAAACACTTTGATTTTTGGTCCACAACTACACTTGAGTTTGCTCTAGAGGTCCTCCAAATTTGAAGCAAATCCGACTTTGGAATCTCAAGATATTGCAAGCCCTAGATCAAGGATTGTTTATTGCCCTAAGTTCCCCTTTGCTAGTGACCTCATCTGGATCATTGCATTCCATTCCAAGAATATTTGTCCATTGATCCTATTCTCTTCCACAATTAGGTCAAGCCCCTCCTTTAGTGACCGATTCCTCTTACTTGACCTAATTTTGGGTCCACTTGGTCCCATGTTGTCTCGCAACTTTTTGAAGATAGTTTCACAAAGGCCATTTTGGAACCAGGTTTTTCACAAGGGTTTCTAGGACTAGATCCCTCCTTCATAAGTCTTATTTGCAAACCCTAGCCCTTGAAATCCCCTTGGCCCTTCTTAGAGAGCCTTACACCATACTTCTCAAGCGAGTAAGCTATTTACTTGAGTATCTCTTGTAAATAGGCCTCATCAAGAATCACTCTTTTCCCTTTATTGACCCAATTATCAAGGTGATTCCCTTCATATCAGGTCTCCTCCCATCGGTGAAAGTCCGTAAAGAGTAAGGAGATTTAGTTGAGGTGACAGTGGGCTATTGCTCCATTGTTTCCCTTGACCTAGTAGTTTCCCCTCTAGGATCTCCTTCTAGGACCCCTGCTAGTTTGAGCGGTAACATTGCCCAATGCTAACCCTACTAGGCTTAGTGTTTCCCTCTCTTGGCGCTGAATGGACCTCTGCTCATTTCTGAAATTTTTGGGGACTGAATGTTAGTGTGTTTGCAAAAAATTTGGCTCAAAAGTTTATATTTTCAGGTGGCAACTTCATTGGAACATTTTGGCAAATTTGGGCAAGTGTACTTCAAGGCCTTAGGCCTAGGGTTTTCTCTCTAAACCCTCATTTTACCTCTGCTTTGCTAGAGTTGTAATATATTTTTCATAACAGTGATATAAGTGCCCTAAAATTACAACTTAGTGATCTAAAAACTCTGAAAAAATCATAATAAAATTTTCTTAAATTTTTGGCCACTTGGGCATTGAGTATCTAGCCTAGGTCTAATTTTTAGCTTGTTGGAATATCTCTGCATAACTGTAAAATCAGATCTGATATCTTCTCAATATTGCATCATGAAGGGTTAAAAAAATCAATTTTTTTAGTTTGGAAAGCTTACTTTAAGTTTTGGACATAATTTGGCACTTGTTGTAGCATCAATAGCTCATTGATTGTCCATTTTACTTACTGCTGTAACAAGACATTTCAAATCTAATATATGCTGAACATAACATCTTAAGAGGGTTGAGAACTCCTAATTTCATATGGGCTAGCTTGTTCCAACACTTAGCAATTGTTGGGCACAACTTGGCATACGCCCTCACATGGATAGCTCATTAATTTCTCTGTTGTCATAAGTACTTTCAGATCTGATATAACATCAAATAATTCCTCATAAGTGGTATTTAATTTTTCATGCTCTAAGTAATTCATTTTGAAGAAGATTTGTTGCTTAAACATTGGAATCTAATGTTTACTTGTCTTGTGTTAGCTATAAGAATTGTTAAAACTTTACACTAAGACACTCACACATCTAAGCACTAATCTTCTAATCTTGTTGATGATTTTAAACTATTTTGGGCATTTGAAATCTGTTTGGCATTGTGGCATTAGGATAAGATCATTATTGGAATAGCTTGAGTAATTGTGATTGGCATCTTTTGTTGATACTCATTGATTGATTAATAAGTGGATGATTTCCCTAAGTTCCTTCAATTGTTATCATTGATTAAGTATCTCGTGGATTGATTTATTGTTGGCACTAAGTTATTTGGCACTTCCTTAGTTGTGAGATTGCATATAGCTCATTGATAAGTACACTTGTTGTTAAGGATTCATCATAACTTAAGGTACTTGAACATTAAACTAATTTCAAACTAAGAATTTCACTCATCATCATTGCATAAAGCTTCTAGTCTTACTCTTGCACCTAATAACTTACCTCCAACCATAAGCTTGGTTGATAGACTCTTACGACAACCCTTTCTCATTCAGCTTGAAGAATTCAACCCTTTTTAGTGGTTAACACAGTGACCTTGCAATCATCAGAGCCATAGTCTCTGCAGCACCAGAGGCCTATCCATCCTCTCGGATTGAGTCCACTGAACTAACTTCTTTTTCTAAGCTAGCTAACCTCGAAAATGATCCTCTAGTTTACATTTATACTTGGATTTGATATTGCCAGCATAACACAACTACCCTTACAATTCTGTAACTGATTTCTAAACATAGACATTCATCCTCATCTCCTCAATGACTCGTTACTCAAACTCTGCCATCAGACTCATTTTAGTTACATGATTCGTTAGATTGAATTGACACCTATCCTCATGACTCATTCTTACAAACTTCTAAAAACCTAAGACTTGTATTTTCCTAGGTTACCGGATCCGTCAGGTATAATCGTTGGATCAACGGATCCACAGATCAGAAACAGATTCGGATCTGGATCCGCAAAGATCTGTTCCGTCCAGCTTTTCTGGGGTAAAAACCGTCAACGTCAACGCACAAAATTTAATCATCCATGCAAGCCAATTAAGGAATGATAAAAAATGGATTAATGAATTGGCGTATGCTAAAATAAACTTCCATTCGGTCCAGCGTCTCTCGGGTAAAAAACTGTCAAGGTCAATGCATAAATCTGCAGCGAATGTCAGAACAGTATTCGAAAACAGAAAATTTAATCATCCAAACGCAAGCCAACGCCAATAAACTAGGGAGACTGCCCATTAATGAATCGCGTTAGTGAAAATAAACTGCCAACGTCAATTTATTATTTTATGTTATTTGACCATATTATAAGGTTTAATATAAAACATTATAAACTTTAAAGTTTAACGCAGGTTATGTAAAGTTTATAATCCACTCATATTTATTCGGATATTTTAAAGTTTAAAGTTTATTTAGATAGTTTTAAAGTTTAAAAAAGTAAATTTTAATTTGGATATTTTAAAGTTTAAAAATCTAAATTTTTATTTAGATATTTTTAAAGTTTAAAAAGTTTTTATTTAGATATTTTAAAGTTTAAAAATAATTTTTATTTTAATCAATTTTAAAGTTTTTTTTAAAGTTTAAAAAGTAAGTTTTAATAGTTTGCTTAATATAAATATTATAACTAATAATTAATGTTTAAATATATATAAATAATGTATTAATTCTATTGTGATTAAATTAATAATTATTTTTAAATTATTATAACTAATATTATGTTTAAATATATATAAATAATGTATTAATTCTATTGTGATTAAATTAATAATTATTTTAAAGTATTATATTGAAGTTGTATATTAAAATTCACATATAATTTTTTTATTTTTATATAAATTTAATTAATGCTTAATTAACATTTATAAATGATATATTAAGTTTGAAATTATTTATTGTATGTAAAAATTATATATTTAAAAATTAGCGTATGTTTGTTTTCTTTTTTGTTTTGTAATATATAACTTTAAATTTTAAAAATTTTAAAATGTTTTATATTTGCATGTGCTTGCCGTTTCCTTGATGTTTCCGGATCCTGGTTTTTCAAAACACTGGCGGATCCGTATCCGAATCCGGATCCGGATCCGAATCCGAATCCGGATCCAAATCCGGATCCGAACCCTGGTAACTTAGGTATTTTCTAGAGTAAGTCTCAAACTATGGATTTTTATTTTTTACAAATAATTTACAATCATTTTTATAAACACATTCACAATTTAACCCTTCCTTGGGCTTTCAAAAACCCTTGGTCCGATTAAACTTTGAAGTTTCCCTAGAGATGAGATGCTCCTTGATCAGATCATGATGGAGAATACAATTCGAATGAGAGGGAGATCTAGGTAGATCGAATTTCCCAGAGAGCAAAGATTAAGTGTCGAGAAGAATTTGAGTCAGAGATCAAGTAGTAGAGCTTGAGGAGCAACAGCAGTGTGATTCCGGAGGATTTTCTAGTGTTGGAAGAGGTAGCAAAGAGAGGTTGAGTTATTCCACAGGAGGTTGTGCAGGGGCTTGCGCAGAGCCTCAAGGAGGCAGTGCGATTCAACCAAAGGAGAGATCGATTCAATAGCTGAGTGCCAAGAAAATTCTTCCAGAGGGCCAGAGAATCCTTCTTAATGGCAAAGACAGTCAACAGAGGAAAATTGTAGCTATTTCAGGAAGTGTCTACACAGAGGTTGATGCAGAGGCAGATTAGGAGTTGATTGTGAGGCCAGATTAGGCCAGGATTGCTTGTGGAGAGAGAGAAACTTCTCTTAGATATTTTTTCAATGATTTCTTAGGAGAGAATTATCAATTTAGCATCCACACATTGTACTGAGATTTTGTTGCTGAATAATAATAATAAAACCCTCATTTGCTGCACTGGTTTTCCCACATTGGGTTTTTCCGAAAATATTTGTCCAAAAATAACAATGTCAATTTTATTGTGTGTGTGCTCTCTTTTCTCGGTTCCAGTTTTATTTCCGCAGTGCATTTTATTTTTGGTGAAAATTGTAGTAGTGATTTTATTCATTGTTTGCCGTAATAGAAAATAAACTGCACATAATAATATTCAGTTAGAAGAATAATTTCCGGTTGCTGCAATAATGAAAATTTCACAAGAATGCCCTTATTGAGGTTGTCCTCCCTCCTCTAATTTCATCACCCTCTACTATTGTTCCATCTGCTGGAGCTTGTAAGTGGGGCTGCAAGTGCAGCTTCAAATGCTGAAAAACAACATTGTTGTAGCAAGACAGCAGGCTCAAGCGCAAAAGGTCTAGAGCTGATCATTTTTGAGGAGTCATCCTCCACATTGGAAGATTCACCGATTGGATTGGATATAGAAGAGGATGGAGGGGAGAACAGTGGCAATGATGCTGATTTTGATGATTCTGAGATGGAGGGTTACTGACAATCATGAGCTATGAGTTCTTTCATCTATGGTTCTAGCATCTACCCTATTTTTATTTCCCATTGACATTCCAACCAATAGTGACAGTGACTTATTATCTATGTAATGCATCTAGATTTTGATGACATAATGAGAAAACTGCAGTTTATGGTTCTAATTTATTGTGAATTTGTCATTTGATCATCAATGATGTAGTACTTGTAAGTACTAAGTCGTAACTGGTTGTAAACTTATATGATTGAATCCATATCATCATCATGTAAATGTTTTAGTTTCTACCTTTAACAAAATTTGAATCTTTATGTCTGTATTTCATTTTGTGTAATTCACTAATTTGTTATTTTTAATATATATATATATATATATATAGATATATATAATGTGTCCTCTTTGTCCTGTTTCTGGGGTCGTCGTGTCTCGTGTCAGACACATATTTCCATGTCCTCCAAGTCCCATGTCATCATGTCAAGTGACTTTGCAAATGTGCAACTTTGTGTGCTTAATTGATAGGCTGGGTCTTATCCCAGGACAAGTGAAAAAAGCTGAAGGACAAGTTGGAGAAAGAAGACAAGAAATTCAAAAAAAACAAGAAACAACACTGGCAGTCATCTTAGTCTAAGAAACTAGTTGCCATGCAGCATTCCTAGCAATTCTGAAACAAATCTTCCACTTCAACTTGCTTCTGTGTTAGGGTGTCTTTTTGCAGGGTTAATGGATTAAAAATACAAATAACAGATGCAGATAAATTAGAAAAGAAACTGAAAGTGCTGGTCACGGATAACAAGCTCAGAACCAAAGTCCATAAGCATTCAGTATATGAACAAAATGAATATCAAAGGTTAGATCTCATAAACTTTGAATACCTTCAAGCATATTCAGTAAACCAAAGTAATAAGATTAAAGCCAGATATTGCAGTGGAATTCTTAATATGAACCAAAGATGCCTACCATGTGGGGAAAATATGCTAAGATGAATTGGCGAAGGGGAAATCCTCTTCATATGTCCGGCTACCCTATCAGTCTCACCCTGGATCTCTTTCTGCACTGCGGCTGCATGTCTCAGACAAATTTCAAATTGACTTTTATGTGTCAGGGACAAAGAATAAACAAATCATGTAAGAGAAAAATCAGTTTTTTTTATCAATTACCAAAATTGCAAGCCATTACAGAGTATCTAATTCAAGGAACAGAAACCAGTTTCCATGCTATGCATACACGAGACATTGGTAATATATACATAGGCATTGTATATTTATGCACACAGTACAAACATGAAAATTGAAGCTTAGTGACGATAATGAATATGGAGTCAATCTTTATTTGACAAGTTCAAAAAACTCAAATTCAAGGAAAGCCATTTGAATAAGAATAAAGACAGGCTACTTCAATTGAACAGACCAACCAATCAAAGTGTTCATTTTACAAAGTTACTGAACATATAACTCTCTTCTTCCAAGAATGTTGGAAGATGGGCTTCGCCCTGTGACAATTCAGGCTCTGAGGATGCAGAACTCCACACAAGGCAGACCCATGAAACTAGACAACCACTAGCTCAAAACTATTTTGTACAGCTGGATAAAGCATAATATATAAACTCTAAACCAGTTTAGCTGCAACTCTCATTACTACTTACTGGACTTAATCTTCTGAATAACATCACAATCTTTTGGAATGTAAAACTTGATATCTAGAATGGAGCTCCAAAAGCTCTGTTGACCAGAGAGGCTTGATTGATATTAGTCTGCAAGGGACAATTTTGTGATATGAGCACAATACCAACAGTGCAAGGAGATACTCCCACACAGAATTCATAAGGATAAAAGAATGCAAGTATGAAGAATATCACCAGAACTGTATACATGCAATACACTCAGTTCTATTACCAAGTCTCCAATTAATACAGTAAAGTGGGTAACTGATCAATTGAGACTATGTCACCCAAAAGAGACCAGGATAAAAAACAAAGCCCGCCAAAGTCCCCAATAAAATAAAATGAAGTGGATAACTGATCAATTTGGACTAGGTGACCAAAAAGAGATCAGAATAAAGAACAAAATCTACTAAAGTGCAATAGTATAAAAATAAAAATATAATACAGGCTCAGTAGACTATATCACTTCAATTCCTCCCTCCCAAGAGGAAATCATCCCTCATTTCTTTTGAAGGGGAAAGTCTTTCTCAAATGCTCATTTGAAGATCTACTTGGCTTGAGTGTACAAAAAGTGCCTTTCCAGCCCACCAAATGGTGATTTGGTGACACCCAGTGGATATGGTGCAAATGTTAACAAGAGTATCTTCAAGGAGAGGCTGAAAATCTAGAATTGTGATATCCACATGTGTGACTGGAACAGATTCCTCCTAATGAGGTGGCTCAAATGACTTCAAGTGGATGAACATCAGATCTATCTGATCACATCAGATTTCAAAGTGGAATGTTTTTAAAGCTGAAGTTAGAGTATGTTGGCCAATCAGATCTGTTTTTCAGATCTATTGTTTGAATAAATCACTGTCAAGATTATTTCCAGAATCTGTCAAATTCCCTGTCGGAGCTTAAATTTGATGCACTTAGAATCTGCGAAGCAATGCTTTCCAATTGGTGACATACTTGCACGATCCGGAGAACTTGCTACAGAACTCTGAGCTGGAATGCAATGCCTGGGAGATAAACTCCTTTGTAGACAGAAGATCCAGATTGGGAGTTGAAAAGATCTAATCCATTAGTAGTTGCCTCGAAGACTTTTGCATCCCACTCATGCTTGGAGGTAGTAACATGCATATTTCCATGAGCGCCAGCCATTTTTCAGCCGAAATAACCTTTGGTGTAATTCTCTGGTGAACCTAGTAGAGTGCTCTCTCTTTCTCTTGATCTCCCCTTCCTTTAGGAAGAAAATGGACTACAATGATTACGAATGTAGATGAGGGGATGGACAGCCAAGGCGCTTACGGCTCAGAGGTCGAGTACAAAATTATAAAAATAAAAGCATAATACATGTTCACTAGACTATAACTCTTCAATTCCTCCCTCCTAAGAGGAAATCATCCCTCATTTCTGTTGAAGGGGAAAGTGTTGCTCAAATGCTGATTTGAACATCTACTGGGCTTGAGTGGGCAAAAAGTGCCTTTCCAACCCACCAAATGGTGACTTGGTTACACCCAAGGGATATGGTGCAAATGTTAACAAGAGTAACTTCAAGAAGGAGAGGCTAAAAATCTAGAATTGTGATCTCCACATGTACGACTGGAACAGATTCCTCCTAATGAGGTGGCTCAAATGAACGAGGTGGCTCAAATGACTTCAACAGGATGACTTTTGCCACTCAGATCTATCTCGATTATCATCACATCAGATTTCAAAGCCGAAGTTAGAGTGCATTGGCCAATCAGATCTGGCTTTCAGATCTATTGTTTGAATAAATCCCCGTCGAGATTATTTCCAAAATCTGTCAAATTCCCTGTCGGAGCTTAAAGGGGAGATAAATTCCTTTGTAGGCAGAAGATCCAGATTGGGAGTTGAAAAGATCTAATCCATTAGTAGTTGCCTCAAAGACTTTTGCACCCCACGCACACTTCGAGGCAGTAACATGCATATTTCTACGAGTGCCGACCATTTTTCAGCTCAAATAACCTTCGGTGTAATTCTCTGGTGAACCTAGTGTTGACCACTACGTGTCAACTACCCTTAGCAGTACACCCCCCTTTTCTTCGCAAAAGGGTAGCGCTTGATTGACATGTTCGTGCCATTCGACAGTCATCGTCGACCTTATCATATTATGTTGTAAACCCAGTCTGCTTGTGTGAATTGTAAATAATCTTAGCAACGCTGAGTCATGTATGAAAATTGCCTAGGTGGACCTAATTTTCTAGTGATAATCTATGTTCCAGAAGGTTTTTTGTCTCACCGATCCATGATCGGCAGAGTTTTCCTTCAACCTAACCCCAAAGCCGGAATGGATTTTGTCATTAGAATCTTAGGGGAATCCTAGTGCGTTGATCTGCTAGATTATAGTTGGTCGCAAAACTGGGTGATCTATGAGGGTCTATGTCAAATGGGTTTTCCCCCTTGAGATGTAAAATTGTAAAAGTCATGATGTAAAATTTCTTGAGGGTTAAAAAATATTTTAATCCCCTCATAAGTCCTAAGTCCTAGGTCCTAGGGATTTTTCCAAAGGCTAAGTTCAAGGATCCAAAAATAAAAATTAAAAAATCAAATAATAGATAAAAATAATAAAAAAGTTAAATAAAAAAAAATTAAAATAACTAAAAGAAATGAAAATAAATAAATAAAAAATAATTAAAATAAAAAATAAATAAGTAAAATAAAATAAAAAAATTAAAATAATAAATAATAACAAGCAAATTTTTGAGTAAATAAATGCAGATTTTAATTTTAATATATAAAAATGCATTTAAAAATTCACGGATGAGATTAAAAGAAATCTGACTCATCGCGGTCGAGATTAGTTTGACATGAAATCAGTCCAAACTGCCGTTGGGATTTTTCCTTTAAATAGGATGCTAGGGGTCATTTGAGATCAGTTTAGAACTGAGAGTCTGGTGCTAAAGAAAGCTCTCTGTAGTCAGTTTTGTGCAACAAAGAAAGACTTGGGGTTGAAAATCTTGTTGGTGTTACTCTTCTGGAAATGCTGTAAGATTGTTTTATTTTTCTGCATAATCTTATTTTCATTCATTGATAATAGCTTGATGAAGATTGATTCAGGCACAGGAATCTTGTCTGATCTTTGGGGTTTGAACGATAGTTTAGATTCTGAAATATAATGGCAGGTATCTCCATTTGATCTAGATTTCATTATTGTTTTCTCCCTCTATGTTAATGGTTGATTTTAAGCTGTGCAGGAAATCTTACGTTTTGAGTTTACTAGGCGTTAGGGGAAGTTCTCGGCTAAACCAACCAACTCCTGGATTGTGTTTTCTGAAAGAGCCCAGCTAGTTTTTAATCCCGGACTTATCATCTGAATTTTTTTAATGAATGCATGAAGGGTTTTCTGAAGTATCTCACATTAAAATTTAAATTTTGAAAATATTTTTGTGGCATAACGAGAAATCTGGCTATTTTAGAGTCTGCAATTTGTGAATATTGTAATTATTTAGTTAGGGTTTTCAGTTTCGATTCTTGCACATATTATCTTTGGGTGTTCTGTTTTGCCATTACAGGTTGCAGGTTACAGGTCAGAGGAGAAATTTTTTTTGAAGCCAGATCTAGGCCCTGGAGGGTAAGATCTGGCCTCAGGATCAGTTCTTGCAGGTTTTTTGCTGAAGAAATTCGAGATTCTCCAAGCTATCTGTTTGTTAGGGTTTCATTTAAAATTGCTTTCCAAAAATATCAACCAGCAATCTTGCATTCCAAGGGTTTTAAAATCATTCAATTTCAAATCTAAATTTTTTTTTATGAGGGTTTCAAGAAATCTGAAGGAGAGCGAGTTAAAAATTTTGTCAAGATTTCTAGAAAATATTTAGAGCTCCTCTCACTCTGCTGCAAATCAAATCCCTGTCTCATCACAGCTCCATTTCCGCATTTCTCTTCAACATTACTTCCTGCAGATTCCTTCCACGCTGCTCCAGCACCTGCAAACAAAACAAAAATAAAAAAACAAAAATATTTAAAAATTAAAAAATTAAAAAATATTTTGAACAAGCTTAATAAAAGAAATTGAAAATTCTTTTTTTATGGTCCATTTTTCTATAGCTAAACGCACTTAAAATATTTATTTACAAGTTGGCTATATGAAAGTGGTAGCTGGTCAGCATTTAAATTTTATGGTCATTTAAAGCATTTAACTTTTCTTGAAGTTTAATTGCTGGATCATTTAAAGGGGTTGTGCATTTGTTGAAAATCTTATATCGCTTGGGTTATTTGATGATAAATGATTGTTCTACATGGTTTATATTTCTGCAATATTCAATAAATAATCGTTTAATCATTTATTTCATAAGGCACTGGTCTATTAACTTAATAAAATCAATTAAGTGCTTGTTGCCCCTCGTGTCTCCCAACCCAACTGGTCTCCAGTTGGTCATCCATTATCCCATAGGGTCTACCCCCCTTAGCCGCGGGAGAAAGACTTAAACGGAGAGATCGGGGATCAAGGTGACAGCCCCCGGTCTGAGCATTGTCGTGACAATCTGTGCGACAACACCTAGTAAAGTGCTCTATTTCTCTCTTGATCTCCACTTCCTTCACAAAGAAAATGGACTACAATGAATACAAATGTAGATGAGGGGATGGACAGCCAAGGTGCTTAGAGCTCAAAGGTCAAGAGAGATGGGGAGATTTTATAGTTTTAATGCAAAGAGAAAACAAAAGTTCCAACAAGATTTAGCATTCTGCGTTCAATTCTACATGCTTTGAACTTCAGTTTGAGGCCAGATTGATCAGTCAATTTTTGGTAGTTTTCCTCTTCTGCTAAATTGTGAGGAACAAAAACAGATCAATATTGATCGACAGTGAGAGAACCAGAGCCAATCTGGTCAAAGTCCGTGATTCCTGTTTTTTGGTCGGATGGTGTATAAGTCGATTAACTGGACAGTTTCTGTTGAGACAATGGTTTTTGCATGACCAACAGCAGCATAATATAGTTGCTTGCCTCCTTTTGAATAGCCAATTGTAATTTTGACATCCCTCTAAGCTCAGATTCAAGCGAACAATTGCTACAATTGGAGCATTTGCACAATTTGGAATCATTAGATAATAATCCATGTGGTAGAGAGATGTGCCACCATTCCAGAGCATTCTTCCCCATAAGGAGGATTGGTGTCACTCAGATATTTGGAGGAAGACTGCCTTAAAAGGTTTATAAGAACACTGCATTGAAGACATCAGAAGGCAAATATCCAATGATATTGTTCCTTGACAAGCTTTTAAGCTCTCCAAATCCAAACCCAGCAAATAAAATCAATCAAGCAATCTGCCCACAGCAATTCACACTCAGCGACTCACCACAATTTTCAAACCAGGGATGAAGGAGGATTTGAGTATACTGTGCAGAACCTAACTGCATGATGACCATGCAGCCCACATAGATATTTAATTCGTGAAAGATAGGTAATCCATTCCTTTCCTTTGTACACTTCATATGGTAAAAGGTTCATATTATATTAAATATGAATTGAGGCTTTTGAAGTTTGCTAGTTTTGGTTGAAGTCTCTCTTTTGAGAACATATATTTTTTTATGTAGAGTAATTAAAAAGAAGAAAATTATGTTTTCTCTTTTATCAAGTCAAAAGTGAAGGTGATTGGAACTATTCATTTTGTAATGAAACACTAAAGAAATTAATTTTGTACAATCTCCTCTTCTCTTATGCATTGTACATTCTTTATATCCTCCCACCAGATATCGGCCTTGCCTTTCAGGCTGAAGGTTGCCACCCTTGCGTTCATATTCTCATAGTAGTTATGAATTTTGAAGAACTTTTTCATCCCCAGCAGCCATGATTCGGCATCTTCTGCTTCCTTTACCTCACCATCAAATGTAGGAGGCCTAGTTTTCCTAAATTCCTCTTGTACATATTCTTTTTCCCTCCTTCTATCATGATGTTGATGAGGATAATGTATTTCATGAGTGCCTTCAAGCTGCTGCTCATGGGTGCTGATCCTCTTCTCTGGAGTGTCTAGAAGAGCACCTCCTTTCATAGTATCTTCACTTGGCATTCTGTCTCTTTCTGGATGTGCTCCCATCTACTCCATTTGTTCTTTCTTCTGGTTCTAAGGGACTTTGTGTGTCCCTAGAACTATCTCCCAACTCAAGTTGTCTTTGCCCTTGTAAGTCTAAAAGACTCTGCAATAGGACTGCATTCACTTCTACTTGCCTCTCTTGTGCTTTGACAAGCCTTTCATTGTCAGCCTTGCAGCTCCTTATTTCAGCCCTTAGACTCCTCAATGTGTCCATTAAGTCAGGAGAACCTGTTTCTCTTCTCTGCTCAACTGATCTTCCTCTTCATATCCATGTTGTGACCGGTCGGTGTTGTATTGCACCATTTTTGTCCTCATTTCTTTTTTGGCCTTTAATGTCCTCTTATGTGTTGTCATACACTAACATAATTGTCAGATTATATGTGCATAAGTGCACAATGTAGATCATCACCTTGGTTTGTCATTGGGAGTTTGTTGCAGTAAGGCTAGCTAGAACATCACATCCAAGGTTAGCATTTCCATAACAATAAAATTCATATCCAAGCATTAATATCATGTGAAACATAATCAACTCATTAGCAACAAACATAATCAATCCACAAGACAATCAGGGTTCTAATGCTTATCACAAAGCTTTAAGGCCCTACTCAATCTCCAAAGGTCTCGTATTGAACCCTTGACCACATTTCTCCTACAATACAACCCATCCAATCCAAGTGTTAATTCTGGAAGCTCTGATACCACTCTGTAACATACCCCCTACAAATCCCAACTCAAAAACAAAGGTTAGAAGGAGGTATTTACTGCGATGACCCAACCCCCAAGGTTCAATTATGGAGATGGGGTCTAAAATTTTTGCTTTTTTTTACTCCTTCGAAACTCAAAGAAAACGACACCATTACGTCCATCTCATCAAGACGAATCCGACGATATATAAATTTGCCTCAATCGGGCTTTCGGATTGGAAATTACAACCATTCAAAGATTGGCCTATCAATGAAGGTCACGTCATCCTGACCTGCCATGTGGCGCCCATGTGGCTATTCGAGTCATGGGCTTCATGGCAACTGTTAACCCACACATACTTTTTAATGCGCATTACAAGGTGCAATGTATAATGCGCATAATGGATATACATGTAATGACATCCCATATATAAAATACAAGCACGAGCTTGTTATGGAAACGTCCCCCGAGAGTTATATCCCGACAGGCCTCGACACATCTCCCCATTGAAACCTTCGGGGACAATCTTCTAGGCTACATTGCAGCGCCAGCTCTGCGTTGGGATTGGCCTTCCCCTCGACTAGTAAACGAATGCATATATGCCACACAACCCTTGTCCCCACAGAATGGGCCGCGTTGATTTTTGGTGCAATCGAATGTGTTGTAGCCATGAAATTTGGTGGAGAGGCTAAGGCACATAAGATATCCAACACCCAGAAATCGTTTGGAGAAATTCCACCCGGATGAAGAGATATTAAAATAATTAATATTTTTAATGAGACCCTAAGTCTAAACTTAGGAAAATTAAAATATTAATGTGTATTAATATAATATGGGTGATAAAGTTCTAAATAACGAGGATCAAGCCAGATCTAATCTTAGCCGTTGATTTGGGACTTAATCTTGTCCATTGAATCGTCAATAGGAAAAGTATAAGAGGCTTGAGGGCCAATTAGAGACACACCAAGAGAGATCAAGAATTTGATTTTCTGGGGTTGGGTTTGCTGAGGAAATCGAGTTAGAGTTCAGTTGCAGTGAGGGCTAGTTCAGCAAGATGTTGAAGAATACATATCAAAGAAGCAGCACAAGTGTTGAAAGAGGCAGCACAGAGCCTAGGAGGGTTGACGCAAAGGCTAAGGAGGCCAGCACAGAGGACGCAGAAGCCGCAAAGGCAGACGAATAGGACGGAGAAGCAGACACAGAGGACGCAGAGGTTGACGCAGAAAGCCGCATATGCTGACGCAGACACCACAGAGGACTATAGAGGCTGATGCTGGGCTGAAGAGGTTGCGCTGAGGAGGTTTGTGGGGCCGACTGAGAGCAGATCAACCGAGAGAGGGTGACACAGTTCCAAAGAGGATGACGCAATTTCAGAAGAGTGCATGGAGCAGCTTTTGCTGTCCAGCACAAGGAACAGTCAAAGTCACTATGGGGTTGATCATCCAGTTGCTAATTTGCCGGAATATCTGTCTCCAGAGAGAGGTACTACTGCCAAGGATATTCTCTGAAGGGTGAGCCATTTCTGGCACCCTAGTTGTATTCAAAAATCTGCTTAATAATAAAACCCTCGTATATGTTGCACCAGTTTTCCCAAATTGGATTTTTTCGGGGATGATTGTCCATAATAACGGTTTCCCTTGTGCTGTCCTAGTTTATTTCAATTGTTGATCTGTATATTTGTGAAGGTTGCAATTGTGTTTACTTCGATGTTTATGTTATTAAATAACTTGTTAATGTAAAGAACAAGTAGGAGATAGTAAACCAGATATTACAGTAGGGGTTTTTGATGTGTTAGATTCAGAAATTTTCACATGGTATCAAAGCGATTGCAAATCAAAGAGGACTAAAGACACCAGCGGAAGAAATCTACGAATTTGCAGCAGAAAAGCAGTTGTCTCGAGAGACAACATTGTTCCATAGCTAAAGAGGCAAGAGGAGTGACACAGTGCAAAAAGGTGATGTAGAGGCCCACGCAGAGCCTGTGTCAACATTCTGAGCTAGGAGAAGGGCCAACACAAAGGCAGAGGGGCAAAACAAGCTCACGCAGAGCCACGTCATCCTTCTCAGCCAGGAAGGTTTGACACAGTTGGCAGGGAGGCACAGATTCATCCCAAGTCATGATTACGCTAAGCCTAAAAGACTTAGATTCTTCAGTTATCGGGGCTAAGGGAGCTGTGCAAATTGTGATTTGGGGAGCTGGTAGGACGTTGTTTCTGTCTGCGCAAAACAGTGTCTAAGGAGATGGAACCAAGATAGAGGGAAGCACTACCTCGACGGATTTCTAGCCAAGAAACCCAGATCCGAGTTGCAATAGCAAAGGGGGATTGGAGAGAAGTGATTCGACAATTGGCAGGAGGATTTCCAGGTGGTAAATTAGGACTCAGAGGGAGTCTAGCAGAGCAGAGATGGCAGTGAACGGACTGAGAGATCAGGACAGATTGGATGGGGCTTCCAATCTTGTCATTTGGAAGGCCAAGATCCTCGCAATCCTGGATAAACATCACATCAAGGACTATGCCTTGAAAACTGTAGTTGTCCCAATTGACCCTGATGCGAATGAGAAGTATGAGGAGGCCATGGCAAAGGCAAAATGAATGATCCTAGACGGGATCAAGGATCATGTAATACCACATATTGCTAAGAAGTCAACAGCAAGGGAGATGTGGGAGACCCTGACCACCTTATACCAGGGCTCTTCGTGCAGCGGAAGATGTTATTGGAAAATCAACTGAGGTCATATCAGATGCAAAAAGAAGAGGAGATAGATCACTTCCTTCTCAGGTTGCAAGGAATTCGCGACCAGCTTACTTCTGTGGGGTCTACACCGGATCCAGAGTTTATGGTCAGGATTGCTCTGAATGTAGTCTCCAAGGACTAGGAGACGTTTGTCCAAAGCATTTTGGGTAGAGCAACTCTCCCCAGTTGGGAGGAGATGTGGGCAGCTCTTCGACAGGAAGAGATCAAGAGGTTGACCAAGGCGGGGAGTAGCGGTAAGGGAGTTCAAGTCAAGAAAGAGGAGGAGGAGGATGCGACTCTAGCATCTGCGGGGCAACAGGGGGTTCAAAAGAGGAAGAAGAAGGACATCTCTAAAGTCAAGTGCTTCAACTGTAGAGAGCTAGGACATTATGCATCTCAGTGCCCCAGGAAGAAAGGCAAGGGAGAAGCTTCTGATTCAAAGGCTGCTCCAGCAGAAGTGGAGAAAGATGTCGAGACTGATGACGATTGTGCCATGATTGCTCATGTGCCTCTAGAGAAGAGGTGGGGAGACATAGAATTGTAGTCAGGAGGACTACATGCACGGGCAAGTTCCTTGAGGTGCCCAAACTCTTGGATCATATTCGGCTATGTAATATTCCTAATTAGCTATGGCTAATTGGAATATTCGATTTTGTTCAATTTTTGCCTTCTATAGTTATTTGTAAATAAAAAGTGAGGAAGGGGGAACATAACTCACTTTAGAATAAAAAGTCACTTCCTAAGTAGCACAACGTTGCGACTTTAAGGGGAGCCAAGAGGGCCAAAGGGGGACGCAGAAATGGAGCCCACGCAGACACATGGAGGAACTGCGCAGGAGGAAAAGAACACGTGGCAAGAGGGCAATCACGCAAGAGGAGGTGAGCCTAGGGATTGTGAGAGGCAGAGGCTATAAAATAGATAGAAGCCCCCTCATTTTGGATCATTCAATTATGTGCATTTGGAACTAGTCGTTTCGACTTCTAAGCACGCTGACTGTTTAGCTAGTCTACAGCACTGTTTAGTGCATCGAGTGTCTCTGTTCAGAGATCTCACCCTTAGCCCCGGGGGACTTCGAGTGCCTACTAGGGCAAAGTATTTCCTTTGGTGTTTCAGCAGTAGTTTCATCAACATTCCAGCGACAATTTTAGCAGCGTTTTGGAGAATTGCGCAGCACTGGGAGAGGGACGCAATTCTTTTTGGTTGTAAGTGTTGGATTGGGGTTTTGTAGGTGGATTTATGCTGGGAGATTGACCAGGAGTCCAGCTCTTGTCTCATTGGAGGATTTTTGGCAAGGTTTCTGGCAGTGTTTCAGGCAGAGTTTAGAGGGGTTTGCTTCAGTGGCAGCGCAGGGCATTAAGAAACTACACAGAACCCCAAGGGGGTGTTTTCGAGGGTCGGCCATTCCAGGAAAGCTTTCTGGGTTTTTCTGGGTTTCTTGAGTAGAGCCCAAATCCAGAGTTTCAGCTTTTTCCGAGGGGAGCAGCCCCAAATCATCATTTGTTTCCTAGCAGCAGCAGCATCCACGCAGAGAGGCCATTCTTGTCATTATGAGAGTATTTATTCACTTGCCTTGTGCAAGTCGAGGTGCCATCTATCTGATCACCTCTTGTACTCATTTTATTGCTCAGTATAATAAAATGGCTTAGCATTTTCTCGCTGCATTTCTTGTATCTGCTTATATTTCCGGTTTACATTATTATATGCTATCCCACTATTATTTTATCACTTTTGGGTTATTATATCATTTGCACATATTTGGTTGGAGTTTTTGCTGGGGTTTGAGGAATATTTCGGGTTGGGGATATTACAAGCTACGGGAGCCCTTAACGACAATAGCATGATGACAGGTGTCGGGTGGGGCAAGGTGTGATGGAGCGACAAGGCAATGCTAGAGTGCAGAAGTCTGTAGCACTGCAGTGGAGGTTGCAGCAATGTCAGAGGCATAGAGGGGTTTGTAGCAGCGCAGTGGCAGCAGAGGGAGCACAGGATAGCAACTAAGGTAGCTTCAGCATCACAAGGTTTCCAAACTGACCAGGGTGTCAATATTCGGGTGAAGTCAGTTACTTACTTCTCAGTGACTGAGTTCCAGTGCAGCAGTTAGCAGTGGCAGTGCTATGGGCAACATGATGCAGCATGTTGAGAGGGAGTTGCAGTACGGATGTAGCAATGGCAGTGTCATGGGCAACAATATAGGAAGCAACAAGTGCAGGGGATGTAAGGCAGCACAACAAGCATCAGCACAGGTACCGATGCGGAAAATCAATGGGATGTTTCTATGGTGAAGCATTACTAGAGCACATTCCTTGCTAACAGGGAGTGTTGATTTTTGGTAGCATCGGATGTGCTCTAGCCATGAAATTTGGTGGAGAAGCTAAGGCACATGAGATCTCCAAGACCCAGTTGGAGAAATTCCACTCAGATTAAAAGATATGAAAATAATTAATATTTTTAATGAGAACCTAAGTCTAAATTTAGGAAAATTAAAATATTAATGTGTATTAATATAACATGGGTGAGAAAGTTCTAAATAACAAGGATCAAGCCAGATCTAATCTTAGCCATTGATTAGGGACTTAATCTCGACCGTTGAATTGTCAACAGGAAAAGTATAAGAGGAGGCTTGAGGGTCAATTTGAGACACAACAAGAGAGTTCAAGAATTCGATTTTCTGGGGATCGGTTTGCTGAGGAAATCGAGTTACATATCAGTTGCAGTGAGGGGTAGTTCAGCAAGAGGTTGAAGAATACATATCAAAGAGGTAGCAAAAGTGTCGGAAGAGGAAGCGCAGAGCCTAGGAGGGCTGATGCAGAGGCTAAGAAGGTCAACATAGAGGATGCAAAGGTTGACGTAGAAAGCCACAAAGGCTGACGCAGACAGCGCAAAAGGCTGTAGAGGCTGATGCTGGGCTAAAGAGGTTGTGCTGAGGAGGTTCATTAGGGCAGACTGAGAGCAGATCACCCGGGAGAGGGTGACGCAGTTTTAGAGGGTGACGCAGTTCCAAAAGAGTGTGTGGAGCAGCTTTCGCTGTCCAACACAAGGAACAGTCAGAGTCACTATGGGGTTGATCATCTTGTTGCTGATTTGCCGAAATATTTGTCTCCAAAGAGAGGTACCACTGCCAAGGATATTCTCTGAAGGGTGAACCATTTCTGGCACCCTAGTTTTATTCAGAAATCTGCTTAATAATAAAACCCTCATATATGTTGTACCGATTTTCCTGAATTGGGTTTTTCCGAGGACAATTGTCCAAAAATAATGGTGTACATTGTGTTGTCTCAGTTTATTTTAGTTGTTGATCTGTATATTTGTGAAGGTTGCAATTGTGTTTGCTTCGATGTTTATGTTATTAAATAACTTGTTAATGTAAAGAACAAGTAGGAGATAGTAAACCAGCTATTATAGTAGGGGTTTATGATGTGTTAGATTCAAAAAATTTCACAACCCCCGCATGCCCAGTCATCCCAAGTAATAGATCCCGACAGTTCTATCAAGTCCTGCATCCAAATATTTTTGGGTTTGGGGTCCAGGATGATGTCATCCTTCGTCACTCTCCCCATGTAGGCAAGGTCTCGCGTAGCCTTCAAGCCCAGCGATTCATAGCTTCCCAGCTATACACAAGTTAGAGTGTTTTCCTCGCTTTACAGATTGGAAACAAGCCACACTGCCACCTCATCCCAAGCATTTTAATCCCGGGAGTTTCCCTTGGTGCTCCACTTGAAACCTCCGAGGTACCAAAGCTCCATGGTCATCCAACGACCATGAGTGCTCACCCATTGATAGCCTGAATTTCTCCAGTCTAAGCACTTGATCACAAGAGCGAAGGGAGTTTGCGCCATTTCCCTGTGATGTCTTATGCTTCAGATTTAAGGATTTCAGCCCCGCATACTCCACCAATTCACAATGCGAAAGTAAGAGGCCTTTACTAGGCTCTAATTGCACGTGACTTTATATGCATACAACGAGTATACAAGCCATCTAGGCTATCCTTCTTGAGTTTTGTGTTAAAATTCCTTGATCTACAACTACTGGAATTTATTCTCCTAACTAATTATCAATTTATTAATTTCCTAATTAATAACGAATAAATCGCACTGCAATTCTTCAGAACAAAATAAATACGTTGCCGAAAACTAAACTAGAACTGAGAGATTCATGCACGCAATTAACACAGTTATTTTGGACAAATGTCCACAAAAAAACCCGAAGGGAAACTCGGTGTAGCAGATAAGGGTTTATATTAATATTATGCAACGATGAAAATTGAGTACAATAATCTAGATGCGTCACTAGCAATCCTTCGACAAATAATCTGGCAAAATTTCTGGGAGAGAACTTTGTCCCTCTGCAAATCAACTGGCCTCCTTCTCGCCAGCTCACACAACCTACTCGTTGCTCACACTATTGGCTTGTGCAAGTCTGGATCACCCTGAAACTGGCTCCAACTGGGCAATTTAGCCTCCCTCTGCCTCTAGAAATGACTCGCTCTGCCTTCTGAGTGATCTCCCAACCTTCAACAACTGAATCGATCTCTTCCTAACACTTGCACTAGGGTTTCTGGCTCACTCAAACTGCCTGGACGCTTTTCTGCGGAACAATTCAACCTCCCTCTTCCCTGCCTCTCTGGCACTAGAAATCTACTAGGAAATTTTTCTGGAATTCTCTCTGTTGCTCCCTCAATCGTTGATGCTCCTTAACTGGCTCGAATTCTTCCCTCACTGAATCACTATGCACTGGGAAATTCACACTTTTTGGATAATTCGCTCTCCCTTTTGTGTCCCTCCTCATCCCATCGATCTGCTCTTATAATCTCTTGTTGGAGCTTCAACAACCATGATTAGATCCTCATCAATGGATAAGATCAACTTAGACTCGATCCATGTGAGTCTCTAGAGCATTCTCGATCATCCCCAATTAATTCCCATTAATTAATCAATTTTCCTAAGTTAGACTTAGGCAATTTTTAATTATTGATCAATTAATTTAATTGAGGCATTTCGCAAGCTTATCTCACAAAACCTTTTCTGGGTTTTGGAGAACTCGTGTTCCTTAGCCTCTTAGACACAAATTGAAACTAGAACACTTGTCTGATGCTACAAAAACTAACACTTTCCGAAGGTCAACCATGGCCATAAACCCATGTATACATACGTTTATATATATATATATATAATATATATATATATATATAACATGACGTTGTCCTCTTTGAGCTTAGCAAAACCTTGGCCCTATAGAAATTAATGTGTAGATTCAAAACTACTCATGAAATTTACTAAATCACAAGACTACTCTATTGATCTGCAGAAGTTAATTCACCATCAAGAACACAAATCATAGACATGCAAAAGGAAACATCACACATGCACAAAGATTTATCTAGGGGAAAGCAACTGCTCAAAACCCCTTCCTATTTGTATTGCATTAATCAGAGATGAATACATATGCTTGCTCAAGCCTGAGCACAACCTGCAAGTGTATAGTCTATCCCTCTGCCTGACTGACTGACTCTGGCCAACGCTTAGCCAATTTTCAAGCCCTCCAAGCTCCTATTTCCTTGCGTTGTTCCTTGAGGAAATTAGTCCCAATTATTTAGGAAATTCCCTCTATTGAATTGCACAATTCCTCTAGGTCTTTCCTAACTGCATGCACCACCTGTACACATGGGAATAGCCTACAACTGACAGTACACTACCTTGGAATCCCTATCTCCACTGGGGAACTCGAATTCCCTACATGCATCAGTTATTTTGGGTTGATTCATCAATTAACTAGTTGATCACTAAGTGTGGTTAAAGTTCCCTTCCACAACTTGACCTCGACTAGTTGTTCTAACAATTAGAACTAGTTTAACTGACCATCACTAAATTTAACTGAATTAAATTGCTAGAACTAAAATTAACTCGATCTAGGCTTATAAAATTTAGAAATCACTGAACACAATTGAACTGCATGCCCTTAACTCGAATTAACTGAGCTAGACTCCTATTTTTTCAAAAGCAACTCAAGCAAACTGAACTTCAACTCACTAACTTGAATTGAGTGTTCTTAACTAAGTGACAAGAGCCATGTCACCTCAGTTAACTCTTTCAAGTTGTTTACTGATGTGAAATTTTGAATTTCTTGGATTTAATCAAGGCAAAAATCAAATTGAGACTAGCTTGCTGCATTTTCAACACTCCCTCTCAGCAAGAAAGGGATTATCAACTACCCTTATCCTACACTTGTGGAATGTATTGCATGCAACAAAACCCACTGTTGTTGTTGCTACTGCAACATCTGCAACTGAGAAGCATCCAAAAAATTGAATCAATTGTGTTAGCAATTGTCTACTTGGAAAACTGTGTTGTTGTTGACTCTGCTAATGACCCTCCTGCTCTGCTATCAACACTCCTCAGTATCTGACTGACACTGATACCCCTGCTACTAAATATTGTCGGCCCCTGTAGCAGGGTAGTGATCCATGAGGAGAATGCCACAATGGACCCTACCCAAATTTCTGCAACTCTTGGACTAGGGCTTCATATCACCCCACCTCACACTTGGAAGTATAGTTGCATGTGCTCCCTCTGCCCACTTGGCTCTAACTCTCCCACTACTGGAGGTCTCTGCTTAGTGGATGTCTCCACTCTGCCTCCTCTCTGCCTCTCCATTTGTGGTCACTCCACAACTTCTTGAGAGTCCTTCTGAGGCTCCATTTTGAGAGATAAATCATGCTCACTCTCAACCACCATGTCTCTAACCCTTGCCTTTCTCCTCAACGCTTTGCATGCATCTTCTACCTCAAGCGCATGTAGGTTCTTGACTCGAGCACTGATCTGTTTCACCTACCCCGTGGCTACATGTCTCAAGAATGCTTTCTCTTTGCTGAAGATCACATCATAACCATGGTCTTCCAACACTGCTTCAAACATGAGATTTTTCTTTAGTCCTGGAACAAACATGACATCCTTTAGTATGAGAGGAGAGCCTGACTCCCTCTAAAAGGTGACTATACCAATCCCAGTCGCGTTGTACCTTCCGTCGTCTCGAAACTCAATGTTCGTCTAGAGATCTTTCTCCTCCAAATCACTAAAAAACTCCTTATTCCCTGTCATGTGGAACGAGGCACCACTGTCCAAATACCACACGCTCTCCATCACTATGCTCGCCATGCATGTGATGAGAGTGAAGTCAAGCTTGAACTGTGAAGCCAAACCTTCACCTACTGCTACTACTGCAAGCTTCTTCTCTCTTTCCTTCTTGTGTGGAGACTTCATGGCATAGTGCCCAAATTCATGACAATTGAAACACTTGATTTTGGACAAGTATTTCTTCTTGCCAATGTGGAATTTCGAATTTCCTCAATTTAATCAAGGCAAAAATCAAATTGAGACTTTCTTGCTGCATTTTCAACAAGCCTAACTCGACCAGTAGCCTGTAAGCATATATATATATATATATATGAATGATTGTTAATCCTCTTGAGTTTACAAGTTATAATCCAAGGCCTACTAGCCTCATTATCTTCATACAATCATTCAACTAATTAACAGAAGTTGTCTACCTCTTCATACATAGGTCATTTAGACCAATCTGCAGGCTCAACACAGATATGAGAATAAATCATTTCCTAAGGGAAACATTAGGAGCACCTCTACACAGGAATTCACATTCCTTATTGTTATCATGAGCAAGTTAATAAGACAGTGACCAGATATACCAACAAATCAGTACAAATAATTATTTACTAATAAAAAATGTTATCCCTTCAAGCTCAATCAATCTTAGGATTACCATCAAGCTCAGAATATCCACACGAAATGAACCACTCCATAAATATTTATACGTGATAATGACATTCCTTACTCATGCAGGAAAACAGCACTGCTCAACATTAACATAGTATTATCTCATCACAAGAAACAGAGAAATAATAATCACCAGCACAAATCTTAAGATTATACTTATCTTATAAGAGATATGGCAACTAAGTGTGGAACTCTAACTCTCAACCCAACCGTAGACAAGTTGCAGCCAAGCCTCTCCTGAAGTTGTCACTCCAAACCAAATTCTAAAGCTTGAGGTAGAGTGTTTTCAAAGGCATTTTTAAACCGATAATATCATCTGAAACAGGGTGTCTCGTGTTGATTTGGGTTAGCATCAGATGTGTTCTAACCATGAAAATTGGTGGAGAGGCTAAAGCACATGAGACCTCCAAGACCCATAAATGGTTTGGGTAGATTCTACCTAGTTTAGGAAATATTAAAATAATTAATATTTTTAATGGAGTTGCTAAGCCTAAACTTAGGAAGAATAAAATATTAATAGGTATTAATATAAAACTAGGTTAGAAGGTTCCAAATGACATGGATCAAACCAAATCTAATCTTAGTCTTTGATTAGAGATGTAATCTCGGCCATTGAAGGACCAACAAGAAAAGTATAAGATGTTGAAGTTTCTAAGTTTACTTAGTTTAGAAACCCTTCATGCACTTTTTTTTATTTATTCCTACCTACTTGTTATTTTTCTTTAACAAGTTATTTACAAAGTAAATACGGAAAATAAACACCAGTGCATGCTCAACATATTATAAATCAGCAACTAAAAGAAACAAGAACAAACACACCACATGACACCATTATTTTTGGACCAATGTCCTCGGAAAAACCCAATGCGGAAAAACCAGTGCAGTTATCTGAGGGTTTTCTTATTAAGCAATATCAAAGTACAATCTGGGTGCCGAAACTGGCCTACCCAACAGAGAATTTCCTTAGCAACTATACCTCACAATTTGAGAGAAATCTCTTGGCTGAAACCCTGGAAAATCCTTTCGACAGCTCCTCAGCACAAAACTGCTCTACAACCCCAGCGTCTGCCCAATCTGGACTGCGTCAGCCCCTCTTTGTCTCACGCTAGCCCTGCATCAGCTTTTCTTGGCCTACATCAGCCCCAGGAGGCCCTGCGTCAGCTTTCTGGGCCTCTACGTTAGACACGATAGCCTCTCTGGTGCTTTGCGCAGCACTTGGCTACCTCTGCATCGTTCTGTGTGAGCAGTAGTTGCTCCTACGCCTCTCTCTCTGGCTGCTCTGCAACTCTCCCAGCACAATCTCTGCTTTCTCTGTTTCGCTATACTCAATGCCCCTCATCTGCTCTCCCGATCACTGATTCTATCTCTCTTAGCAAACCCCGCTCTAGAGAATAGAATGACTGATCAATCTGGTGTATTCTCCGAGTGACCCTCAAGCCTCCTCTTATACTTTTCCTGTTGACATCTCAACGGTCGAGATTAAGTCCCTAATCAACAGCTAGTATTAGATCTAGCTTGATCCATGTCTTTTGGACCATTCTAACACAGATTCATATTAATACACATTAATATTTTATTTTCCCTAAGTTTAGACTTAGGGACTCTATTAAAAATATTAATTATTTTAATATCTCCTGATCTGTTTAGAATCTACCCAAACCCTTTCTGGGTATTGGAGATCTCATGTGCCCCAACCTCTCCACTAAATTTCATGGATGGAGCACATCTGATGCTACCCCAAATCAACATAAGAACAGGCTTGAGGGTCAGTTGGAAAACACACCAGAGTGATCAGTCATTCGATTTTCTAGAGCGGGGTTTGCTAAGAGAAATCGAATCAGTGATCAATTGCAGCGATGGGCAGTGAGTACAAGGCAGAGAGGCAGAGATAGTGTCAGAAGACCAGCGCAGAAGCAGAGAGGCAAACATAGAGCCAAAGGGAGCCACGCTGAGGCTAGCAGGGATTGCGCAGAGGCCAGAAGGGCCCGCGTCATCCACACAAAGGCTACAGGAGTGACGCAATAGGTTAGAGAAGTTGCGCAGAGCCTCAGAGGGCTGACGCGGAGGGTTTCAAGCTGACGCAGAGGCCAAGAGGGTTGACGCAGTGCTTCAGATTGTGCTGGAGAGGGTTTCGTGGGGCAGACTTTTAGAATATCTACTTCCAAAGAGAGGTATTACTGCCAGATTTTTTATCTCTGTCGGGTGAGCCAGTTTGGCAACCAGTGTACTCAGAAACGTTGTTTAATAATAAAAACCCTCAAAACTGCTGCACCGATTTTCCCAAGTTGGATTTTTCCAGGGATGATTGTCCAAAAAGAACAGTGTCACTTGTGTGTTTCTCTATTTCTTTCAGTTGTTGATTTGTAGATGGTTAAGACTGTATTGTGTTTATTTCAGTGTTTATATGGTTAAATAACTTGTTAATAATTAAACAAGTAGGCGAAATAAACCAGATAATACAAATAAAATTTCTAACGAGTAATACTTAGAAATTTCAACATGGTATCCGAGCGTTGCAAATCACAAGAGAGTTGAAGGCACCATCTAAATCAGAGAATTTGCAACAGAAACAGTTGTCCCGAGTGACAGAAGTTGTTCCTAGGCAGAAAGCAACAGAGAAGGGTTGACGCAGAGGGACTGCATCATCAGTTCGAGCCAAAGAGAGGCCAATGCAGAGGCATAAGAAGGCAGGGGAGGCTCATGAAGAGCTACACAGAGACCAGGAGGGTTGACACAGTTGGCCAAGGGAGCAAATTAGCCTTCCCGGGATTGTGTAGAGTCTAGAGGCTCAGTCCTTTAGTTGCTGGGGCATAGGAAGCTGTGGGTAGATTGCGGGGAGTGAAGCTGGTGGGGTGTTGTTGTTGTCGAGACAAAACAGTACCTAACGAGGCAAAACCAAGGTAGAGGGAGTCGCTACCTAGGCGAATTTCTAGCCAAGAAATCCAGATCAGTGTTGCAGGTGCATAGGAGATCGAAGACGTGCAACTCAACAGTTGGCAAGCGGGATTTCTAGGAGGGAAATCGAGACTCAGAGGGAGTCCAAAGAGAACTCCCAAGAGGGAAGTAGAGACTTAGAGGAGTCGAAAAGAAGCGCAGAGAGATGGCCATGAATGGACTGAGGGATCAAGACAGGCTGGACGGGGCATCCAACTTTGTCATCTATAAGGCCAGGATCCTGTCCATTCTAGATAGACATCGCATCAAGGCTTTCGCCTTGAGAATAGTGGTTATCCCAGTTGACCCAGTTGACAATGAAAAGTGCAAGGAAGCAATGACCAAGGCGAAATGCATAATCCTTGATGGGGTCAAAGATCATGTGGTCCAACATATTGCCGAGAAGGAGATGGCAAAGGAAATGTGGGACGCCTTGAAGATGTTGTACTAGCATACTTTCGTGCAGAGGAAGATGTTACTAGAGAATCAGCTGCAGTCATACCAGATGCAGAAGGGGGAGCAGATAGATCACTTCCTCGGTAGATTGAAGAAGATCCGAGACCAACTGACTTCCATAGGGGCCACACCGGATTGGGAGTTGATAAACGCAATCTCTGAGGAGTAGGAGACATTTGTCCAGAGTATTCTGGGTAGGCAAATCTTCTAGATTGGGAAGAATTGTGGGCAGCTCTTCACCAAGAAGAGAACAGACGATTGTCCAAGATGGGAAGTAGCAGCAAAGGAGTCTGGATCAAGAAAGAGGAGGAAAAGGATGCAGCTCTGGCATCTGCGGGGAAGCAAGAGAAGAGGAAGAAAAAGGACCTCTCCAAGATAAAGTGCTTCAACTGTGGGGAACTGGGGCATTATGTGAACTAGTGTCCAAGAAAGAAGAATAAGGGAGATGCGTCTGACTCTAAGGCAGCGCCAACGAAGGCAGAAAAGGAGGTAGAGGAGGATGACGATTGTGCCATGAGTGCTCATGTACCTCTAGAGAAGAGGGGAGGAGACATCAAGCTGTAGTCAGGAGGACTACAGGCGATGAGGGGCAAGGCCTTTGAGGTACCCAAATTCTTGGATTATACGTAGCTACGAGAGCCCCGAAGTGAGAGTAGCAAGATGGCAGATGTTGGTAGAAATGGATGCAAATGAAGCAGCAAAGAGTTCTACAGTGCAGTAGTCCCTGGCAGCGCAGAGAGGGTTGCAACAGTGCGAGAGGCACAGAGGAGGTTGCAGCAGTGCAGGATGGCACAGAGAGGGTTGCAGTGATGCGAGAGGCAGGGAGTTGTTGCAGCAACACAGAGGCAGTAGAGGGAGCATGAGATAGCGACAGAGAGAGCTTTAGCATCGGGAGTGTTTCTAGCCTGACAGGGATGTCAGTAGTTGGGTGGATCAGTTACTTACTTCTCAGTAACTAAGTTGCAGTGCAGTAGCAGTTAGCAGTAGCACGATGCAACATGATGAGAAGGGGTTGCAGTGCAGATGCAATGTTGGGAGAAAGGACCAGCAGCATCACGAATGCAGAGGGAGATGTCGTACGGATGTAGCAGTGGCAGTGGCAGATCCATGGGTAACAGTACAAGATGCAGTGGTGCAGAGGATGTTGGGTGGGGAGACCTAGCATCAGCATAGGTACCGATGTCGTATAATTAGGGTGATGCTCAGTGTGGAGTATTACTAGAGCACAGTTGTCGCTAATAGGGAGTGTTGATTTGGGGTAGCATCGGATGTGCTCTAGCCATGAAAATTAGTGGAGGCTAAAGCACATGAGATCTCCAAGACCCAGAAATGGTTTGGGCAAATTCTAACCAGTTTAGGGATATTAAAACAATTAATATTTTTAATGGAATTCCTAAGTCTAGACATAGGAAAAATAAAATATTAATGGGTATTATTATAAAACTGGGTTAGAAGGTTCCAAATGACATGGATCAAGCCAAATCTAATCTTAGTCGTTGATTAGATATGTAATCTCGGCCGTTGAAGGACCAACAGGAAAAGTATAAAAAGAGGCTTGAGGTAAGTTGGAAAACACACTAGAGTGATCAGTCATTCGATTTTCTAGAGCGGGATTTGCTAAGAGAATCGAATCATTGATCAGTTGCAGCGAGGGGCAGTGAGTACGAGGCAGAGAGGCAAAGATAGTGTCGGAAGACCAGCGCAGAAGAAGAGAGGCAGACACAGGGCCAGAGGGAGCCACACAGAGGTTAAAAGGCACTGCGTAGAGGCCAAAAGGGCCTGCGTCATCCACACAGAGGCTGCAGGAGCGACGCAAAAGGTCAGAGAGGTTGCGCAGAGTCTCAGAGAGCTAACACAGAGGGTTTCAGGCTAACGCAGAGGCCAGGAGGGCTGACGCAGTGCTTCAGGTTGTGCTAGAGAGGGTTTCGTGGGGCAGACTTTCAGAATATCTGCTTCCGAAGAGAGGTATTACTGCCAAATTTTGTATCTCTGTATTGGATAGCCAATAAGGCATCCAAAGATTGTATTCAGAAACTACTACATAATAATACAAACCCTCAGCCACTGCATGGTTTTTCCCGCATTGGGTTTTTCCGGGGACATTTGTCCGAAAACAACAGTGTCCACTGTGTTGTGTATTTCTTCTTGCTCAGTTCTTCTTTCCACATATTATTTAAAGTTGTGAAGGTTGCAGTTGTATTTACTTCGATATCTACAGTAGAACACAGTAAATAACTTGCATGGATTAACAAGTAGGAGAAGTAATATCAGTTTGTTGCAGTAGTGATTTGGGGATTCTTAAAATTTCACATGGTATCAGAGGGCAGGTGAAGCAAGAGAGCAGACCGGAAGAGTCCAGCGCTGAAGAAGAGGAGGGAGATTGAAGTGTTGCATAGGCAACAGATCGAATCCCTAAAGGGATTGTGCAGTCCAAGCCAGGACGGCAAAATTCTCAAGGAATATCTCTCTCTGAGTGAGTCGACAGAGAGGTAAGGTTTCCAAATCAAGATTTGTCAGCGGCAAAGGGAGTAGCGCAGCAGCAGATTCAGTGCAAAGCAGTTTTCTACAGCAGTTGCTGGGGCAAAAAGCGTCAAAAGAAGGAAGGAGACACTTTTGAGGGAATTTCTTCCTCAGAGAATTCCTAGCCAGGGAATTCAATTTCTCAATTATTGAGAAGCAGTAGAGAGGCAGATCTACTAACTCAAGCAGGGAGTGCATAGAACAGCCTAGCAGCGGCGCAAAGGAGGGAGGAGCCAGTTCGACATTTTGTTGGCAGAGATGGCAGCTAATGGGCTGAGATATCAAGATCGGTTGGACGGAACATCCAACTATGTGATCTGGAAGGCTAAGATCTCATGCCTTCTGGATGAGCATAATCTCAAAGCCTATGTCGATAGTGTGGTAGTTGAACCTGCAGATCCAAATCCACTCAAGAAGAACAAGGCTGAAATGGTGAAGGCCAAGTGGTCGATCCTCGATGGAGTAAGGGATCATGTTGTATGTCACATTGTTGGCAGAGCGACTGCCAAGGAGATGTGGGATGCCTTGGCTATGCATCAAGGATCTTCCGAGCAGCGGAAGATGTACTTGGAGGAGAAGCTGAGATCAGCGAGGATGGAGAAAGGGGAACGCATTGATCCGTTCCTATCAAAGCTTCAGGAAGTCCGAGATCAATTGGCATCTGTAGGATCAACACCTCAGCCTACAGAGATGGTGAGGTTGGCCCTGAATTTAGTCTTAGAAGAATGGCAAGTATTTGTCTAGAGTATCCTGGGCAAAGAAAGATTGTCGGATTGAGAGGTAATGTGTGCCGTTTTTCAGCAAGAAGAGATGAGGAGAGACTTAGTCAAGTGCAAACTTGATGGCAGAAACAACAGTGGAACAAAGCCCAAGGAGAACAAAGAGAAAGCATCCCTTGCATCGAAGGGGCATCAGGAGCAGCGAAAGAAGAAGAAAGATGTCTCAAAGATCAAATGTTTCCTGTGTGGTGAATTTGGTCACTACGCTACACAATGTCCTCTCAAGAAGAAGGACAAGGACAAGAAACATGATCCGCAGGCTACAACGGCAAAGATCGAGGAAGAGGAGTTCTCCATGATTCCCTGATACCTCCAGGTGAGAGGTGGAATGATCTAGTATTGTAGTTCAAAAGAACTGCAGATGGGCAGGATCCTTGAGGACTCCACCTCTTGGATCATTACCTTGCTACGGGAGCCCATATCAGAAGTAGCAAGATGGACCAGTGTCAATTGGTGTAGAGGAGTGTCGAAGTGACAGTTGCAGTGGCTAGGAGTGGCAGAGTCTGAGCAATGCAAAACTAGTGTTGGCAACAGTGCAGTTGGCACAAAGCAGAGTCAACAACAACGCAATGCCTTTAGTGACAGCACAAAGACTAGCAGCAATCAGAACTCCAGTAGCAAATGCATCACGTTGAACATCTTTGGTTCAATATTTTGGATGCTATTCCATTGTTGTTGTAGTAGCAGCAACAGTTGGAGAGGGTTGCAGTGCAAATGCAGAGTTGACAGTCGCAGGGCCACCAGTAGCACTGATGCAGCATTTGCGCAATAGTTGTCGGGCAGTGATGTCAGACATCAACAGCGCAAAGGGAGATGTTACAGAGTAAGGGTGATGCTTCAGCAGATTGCATTACTAGAGCACATTCCTCGCTAAGAGGGAGTGTTGATTTCTAGTAGCATTGAATGTGCTCTGAGCCTCAAAATTTGCAAGGAGGCTTGGACACATGTATTCCAGAATACCCAGAAATCGTTTTGGTAAATTCCACCCGGAGAAGGTTTTATTAAAATAATTAATCATTTTTAATGAAGGCCTAAGTCTAAACTTAGAAAATTAAAATAATTAAAGGGTACTAATTAAACTGGGGGTGTAACTTCTAAAAGAAGACGAGGATCAAGCCAAAATGATCTGAGCCATTAATTAGAACCTAATCTGGGTCGTTGGTTCTCAACGAGAAGATTATAAGAAGAGGCTTGACGGGCATTTGGAAAACACATCGAGTGAGAGATCAAGAGATCAATTTCTCAAGAATGCAGCGTAGCAGTTATCGAAGAATTGATCAAGGTGATTTCTTGCAGTGAGGGGCAAGCATAGTTTTCCAGTTGGAAATTTCCTGATCCGGGGATACTTCACAGAGGAGGTAGAGAGAGATCCATAAGAGGTAGCGTATAGCCACCCTGGGCAACGTAGAGCCACGTTGAGGCAGTGCAAAGCCTGAGAGGAGATTCGAAATTTGTTGGAGTGTCGAGTTCTAAAGCCAAGAGTCGGGGTGTGAGACCAAGAAGGCAGAAAGTCGAAGTTCCAGAGGCAAATCAATCAACCAAAGGAGTGATGCAGTCCCCAGAAGTTGTGACACATAGCAACATAGTGATTGCGCAGAAACTGCGCAAAGGAAGCTAGGGGCTAGCCATTCAATCGCTAGATTAGTATTGGATTGCGAGTGATAGTGTGAGGTATATCTCACTCATCTCTCAGTTAGTCGGATTCTCTGTATTGGATAGCCAATAAAGCATCCAAAGATTGTATTCAAAAACCACTGCATAATAATACAAACCCTCAATTGATTCATCGGTTTTCCCGCATTGGGTTTTTTCCGAGGACATTTGTCCAAAAACAATGGTGTCCAATGTGTGTTGTGTATTTCTTCTTGCTCAATTCTTGTTTCCACATATTATTTAAAGTTGTGAAGGTTGTAGTTGTATTTACTTCGATATTTACTGTAAAACACAGTAAATAACTTGCATGGATCAAGTAGGAGAAGTAATATCAATTTGTTGCAGTGGTGATTCGGGGATTCTCGAATTTTCACAGTGGTTGTTCTTTCTTTGTGCACATCGCCTCTTCCTCCTCAACACGTCTGATAAAAATGTTGATGGAGAATGATGTGTGCCCCTTTTTTCCATCTCTTCCTTGGTGGTTCTCCCTATTCCCCAAGCGATCTATGCAGACCAACCACCTCGACAACGTAGCCCATATTGCCTTTCATATTTTGTCCTCTTCTTGCTTGTAATTTTTTCCCAAAGAGAACATGAGCACGTCCTTCATTTCAAGCTAAATTTAATGAGCAGTCAACCCATCAAACCCACTGAGTTAGCCCATGATTAATATTTAAAACAACCAACTCCTCAAGCAATGGAATTTGTGTCCCTCTCTCAACCATTTAAATTTTATAGTTACATAATTATAAGGAATCATTTTATATGTTTATATAGGGAATTAACTCGCAATGGATGTCACGAGATCACATCTCTCCAATAGGAAAAGAGGTTGAAATACTTAAGAAGAGAGGCCTTGTTCACAAATGATGATGATGAGAAATGCAATAGTCCTCCCCTCTATTTATATGAGGAATAGTTCCTAATTAGCCTAAGAGCCCATGAAAACAAGTAAAATCATAATGATGCATTGGGTTACAAGCCAACCACTAGCTTAGACATAAATCAAATGATTTTCTCACACATCTGAGCTGCAGGGCCTAGAAAGGTCGACATCATCCATGCGTTGAGCTCCATGTAGCATGTGTTGAGGCTCTAAGGTGCCATGAGTGGTGTAGAAGCCTCTAAAAATCATGATGTGAGGGTTGGCCCTCAAATCTCTGTCAAAATCCCTTTGTGGGCACCAAAATCCAGTTTGGGGCACCAAAAGTAGTCTACTGGTTCTCCAAAGGCTCCAAAATGTCCATATATGCTCCAACGTTGAGCGCTTTCCAAGTGCTACTAGCCTGCCGGTGTCTCAAAAGGTGAGACCATCATCTGGGCTCTGGATCAACTTCCATCCCTTCATGAATGTTAAGGTCGGCCTAGGGGCATGCTGGTCCAAGTGCATCATCCTAAAGAATCATCAAATATATTGCAAAGTGGCAAAACATCCCGGGTGCAGAAGGTGCCCGGGGTTAGGTGTGATGTGTTGCTACTGCTTGGAGACCCAAGGCTCTCAATGCTTCACCTATGAGTGCCAATATACTTCCTAAATGGCTTGGGTACCTGTGGGTAAGGTGCCCAATACCTGGGTTGTGTAACCACCTGACAATTACAACATAAAGTCTAGTGAAAGCAACCACTCATCAATGATAATAATCATTTTTGCATCTAAGTGAACCAATCTTGAATGTAAAGGGCTATTTAATACCTCAAATGAAACTTCCCTTCCAAAATTAGGGCTTTGAACTTGTAATGATGTTTCCTCCCTAGGTAGGAGTGGCTAAAAGACAACCCTATTAAGTGTTTCCAGCCCCAAGGGGAACTAACATTTCCTCGATGTACCCTTCAATCGATAGGTGTTGGTGAATAATGATTGTATAGAGAGGAGAAGACTTCATGTCCAAGTGCCATGGTCAAAGGGACCAAAGTGATGGGTATCCACATTGTGAGGGTATAGATGTGAGGAGGAAGCAATTGTGGATGCACGAGTTACCAACTCGACCTTTGTTTTCCACCACTCTTGTGCGCCTTTTACTTTTGCTTGACGTTTCTTTGTATTACTACTCATAGCTCAAAGGGTTAGAGCTTGCTTTGAATGATGTATAGTAGTTGTACTATCCCTCAAGGATGAGTTGCTCATCGAGATTGAAACATGCAAGGATTCCTTTTTATGATGTAATGGAGCAACATGTCCTCAAGAATTGGGTGATGGCCATAATGAGTGAGGTAGAGCTCACGCTAGGCTTTTGCTCATATGCTAATGTGTATGTCCCAGCCATCTTTTGCATTTTGATATTTTTTTATTTTATTTTGTGGGTGTGATATGCTCGTTTCTTTTCTTTTAGCTACATCAACCTCAAAGGGCATATGTTTGGGCCCTACCCAGGTATGAGGATGTATGGGTGCCAAATCCCAAAGAATCAATGGTCAGTTGAACCCAAAGAATGGAGGTGGAATATGGGCTTATAATGTAAGATGGAAATTGGTATGGAATAGTGATAGATGTGTTGATTTTTCCTTAGGCCCTAGATCTGATCTAAGGCTAATCACACACACAGACACACTAAAAAACCCTCAACCTACTAGCACTTTGCACGAAGGAAATCTTCAGCAGTGAAATCAATTTAGTACACAGTTATTTGAGCCCAAAGCTCAATTATTTTATTAGTCCATTAATAAAAGAATCATGGGGCTCCCGTACCCCATGGCCCTCAATCTATGATACAACTAATATACATAGTATACAACTAGGGCTTGCAGTCTGCAACATCAGATCTACAATCAGCCTGCAAAGATATAAACAAGAACAAATACATAGCTTACTTGTTGAAGTATCCCATCTAGACCAGCCCTTTATGCGTTTCTTGTCCTTAACAATGGATAGGTCCTTTGCCTCCTTCAATCAACTTCTCACAAGGGTTTTGCTGCTCCAAAACACTTGCACACTTCAACTCCAATAGAACTGCCTTCTCTCAATGACTATGTTGCTCCAAGATCACTGAACATGGGCTCAACAAATATGGCCTCTCATGGTGATTTGCCACTTCAAATGCCATTGTATGACAACCCTCATCAATTAGCTAACTTACAGCAGATTACTCTATCAACCCATTATACGCTAGCCCTCAAAATGCACTTTGTTCAAAACTACGTTTGTGAACAAACTTCTAAAGACAATACTTAACAACCCAATACTCCAATGCATCATCCCCTTCACTGCCCTTACTATCATCTCTCTGCAACTAAGATTACTTGTTGATCCAACCCAAGGTTTTGAGACTAATTCAACCTCTCTTAGGGCTCGGCCTACCCAAAGAAAAGCAATGTACTTCTTCTAGCATTACGGCCCTCCACAACTAGACAAAGGCATGTTAGGTTTGGAAAATTATTTCGACCTGTGCAAACCTCTGTTAGAGCATGAATCTCTGACAATTTCGCTGGTTGCTCCTCCTAACCATGGTCTGGACAAGGCCCTCTTAGGGAAAAAACATGACACAGAAATTTGGCCTTCTTTCACAAGCAAACTCGACCTAACAAATATGACCATTATCACTTGCTTTTCTTCTTGCCGCTCGTATTGTGTCTTCTTCTTGGGCTTGACTACTTCATGACAATGGTCATTAAAGTGTTTAGGCTCTGCCACCGACCCTTATCCTTACTTTTGTTCACTTGGCCTAGGATCTTGTAGTCCTCGGCCTACATCCTTCAAGCCTTGACCTCCATTTCCAGCCTGATTTCTCAACGGAGATCATGACCAAGCCATCCTAGAGACCCTCAACTTTCTTCGCATTACCTCAGCCCTCAGATCTAGGGCTTTATTCACCTCTATGACTTCTTAACTTGGTTGTAGCTAAACCCAACCTTTTTAGAGCATAACTTGGCACCTTTCCATCCCTACTTGACCTTCTTAGAACAAGAGTAACTCGACCTTATGGACAAAACCTAGCCCTCCTGATAGCACAAGACGATTACATCTTCTCTTGCACACATATGTTTAATGAACCTCTTCTAAGCTCTCTTTATACCATTTCTTGGGTCACTTAGGAAACCTTCTAGATATAGTGTTTTAGACTCTTTGACCCTCAGAATAAATTAATATTTCTTTCTTGGTCCCCTTATTTGTGTCCAAAACCCCATTTTGGGTAAATCGCCCAACAAACAACTTATTGATGGGTTGTCCTCTCGCAGAAATACCTTCCGAGCTACCCAAAATTTAATACTCCCTCTCAGTGAGGAAGGTATTTCCTTCATGCTTTCAACTCCATGACTTTCCTTGCATGCCCATGACCATCCTCGCTGAGTCATAACTTTCCTTACATAGCCATCTATGTCCACGTATGTGCCACGACTTCTTTCTACTAGGCCTAGCTTTGGCATGCATGGTGCATGAATATTCTCACATGCAACAAGACTTTTCCAGCATGATCCCTATTTGTCCTCGCAGCATCTACAACTTTTCTTGCACCACCATGAATCTCATAGGTTGAAACTTCTCGAAATCACATGAACCTGAAGATTCAAACTTCCATAGGGCAGCTGACAATCCTTCGCAGACTCCCTTTGAAGCTAGACTCTCTCTAAGTCTACACAACCTTCACTAGAACACTCTACTTCCTGCGCACACTCTGGTCCACGTGCACTTCAAAGTAGCTCTAATACCATGTTGATTTTTCTCCTAGTACTAAAGATTGAAGTCTATGTCTAAAACACGATCACAAACACACTGAAATACCCAATCTACTAGCACTTTGCACAATGAAAATCTTCAGCAATAAAATCAATTTAGTACACAGTTATTTGAGCCCAAAGCTCAATTAGTTTATTAGTCCATTAATAAAAAAATCATGGGGCTTCCGTACCAAGGATCATGGCCCTCGATCTTTTATACAACTAGGGCTTGCAGTCTGTAATATCAGATCTGCAATCTACCCACAAAGAAATAGACAAGAACAAACACATAGCTTACTTGTTGAAGTAATCCATCTCGGTCAACACTTTCTGCACTTGTTGTCCTTGACAACTGACAGGTCCTTTGCCTCCTTCGATCAGCTGCTCATAAGGGTTCTATTGCTCCAAAACACTTGCACACTTCAGCTCCAACAAACCTTCCTTCTCTCAATGACTATGCTACTCCAAGGTCACTAAACATAGGCTCAACAAATTTGGCCTCTCACAGTGATTTGCCACTTCAAATGCCACAGTATGACAACCCTCATCAATCAGCTAACTCCAAGCAGATTAGTCCATCAACCCACTGTACACTAACCCTCGAAATGCACTTTATGAACAACTGCATTTGTGAACAAACTTCTGAAGACAATACTTAGCAACCCAATACTCCAATGCATCAACCCTTTCACTGCCCTTATTGCCATCTATCTGCAACTGAGATCACTTGTTGATTTGATCCTGTTAGTTTTTCTAGCATCAGATGTGTTCTAGCCACGAAATTTAGTGGAGAGGCTAGAATACAGAGATCTCCAAAACCTCGAAATCGTTTCTGGAAATTCCACCTAGAAATGTCTTAATTAGATTATTAACCAATTTTTAAATATTTCCTAAGTCTAAACTTAGGGAACATGGTTAATTAATCAGTATTAATTGAGATAAGGCGAGAATGGTCTAGAAACTGACACGGATAGATCCAAAGATGATCCTAGCCATCGATTATGTTTTAATCTTGGTCGTTGGTGCTCCAACAGTGGATTATAAGAGGAGCTCGATGTGGTGATGGAGTAAACACTTGAGTAATTCGATTTCTTGGCAGATCGATTTCTTGAGTAGCAACAGTCAATTGTCGGAGAGAGCGAAAGATCGAAGCAGCGAGTGAGGGACAGGGACAATGATCCAAAGGAATTTTTCCAGATTCAGAGAGGCAGTAGCAAGAGGGTCGAGTTATCCCAATGAGGCAGTGCAGCGCACTACGCAGTAGCTTCAAAGACAACAATTTGATTCGTTGGAGAGAAAATCGTTCTCAGTTCCAGAGGTTGGGCAAAGGTTCCAAGAGGCAGGAGAGACGATTTCCTCAACAGCTAGGGGCAAAACGACTTCATCAGAGATTGGTTGGAGGCTTGATGTCAAGCAGATTATGCAGAGCAACGCAAAGGCTGACGCAAAGGGTCAGAGGGTCGAGTTTTATGTAGGCAGGTTGTGTCGGGATTTCTTGGGGAGGAAGGGTAATTTCCCTTCAGTGATTTTTCCCATAGTTTTTTGTTGTAGATTTCCAATTGCAGGCATCCAAATTGTACTCAAATTTTCACTGCTACATAATAATAAAAACCCTCACTATTGCACCGATTTTCTCGATTTGGGTTTTTCCGGGGACATTTTCCAAAAATAATTGTCTCATATTTTATGTGTGTATGCTAGCATTTCCCAATTTCCAGTGCATTATTTTTCCACGGAATTTTATATGTGAAGGTTGTAGGGTTTTTATTTCGATATTAATCGTAGCAGATAAATTGTTAAATTAATTAACAATTAGGAGAAATAATACCAGTTGCTGCAATAGGGTTCCAATTTTGGAATTTTCACATGGTATCAAAGCGTAGTTCATCAGCCGGAAACCTCGAAAGCAAAAGAACGAATTTCGTTGTTTAGTAAGAGCAGCAAGGCCGAAATTCCTACGGGCAACACAATCTTTTGCCAGGAGGCTAAGTTACTTGAGGAAACTCGATTTTTCAAGAGTAGAAAAATTCCATTTTCCAAATCAAGTAATTCTAGAGGCAAAGGGAGCAACTCAGATTTTTCATTGGGCAGATATCTAGTTGAACGCAAAGGGTTTCGCAACAATTCGTTAGTTCAAGACCAACGTCGGGGTGGAAGAGAGAAGAGCACACACAGAGGGAAAATTTCTCTCAGCGAACTTCTAGTCTCAAGAAGTTTGATTTTCCTTGCAGATTGGCAGTAGTTGTGAGCAGACCTTCTCACTCCATAAGGGAGTGTGAGTAGCAAAGCAACAACCAAGCAGAAGGAAAGAGGAAGTTTTCAACAATTCATTAAGATGGCCACTGTTAGGCTTCGTGATCAAGATAGGTTGGATGGAGCTTCCATCTATGTCATCTAGAAGGCCAGGATGTCCTTCCTTCTAGATGAATATGGCTTGAAAGCCTACATTGATAATGTAGTGGTACTTCCCCAGGATGCAGATCAGTAGAAAGAGTATAAGAAAGAGATGGAGTCTGAGATCGTATAGTCTCACACATGGCTGGGAAAGATACTGCCAAACAGATGTGGGATGTTCTCTCCACATTATACCAGGGAACTTCCAAGCAATGGAAGATGTTTCTTGAGGAGAAGTTGAGATGCATCCGAATGCAGAACGGGGAAGGCATAGATCCCTCCCTAACCAAGATTCGGGAGGTCTAAGACCAGCTGTCAGTTGTTGGGGCAGCGCCTCAACCCACGGAGCTAGTACGATTGGCACTCAATAGTGTCTCAGAGGAGTGGCAGGTCTTTGTCCAAAGCATATTGGGCAGAGATAAGATACCAAAGTGCGAGAGGATGTGGGCCGATTTGCAACAGGAGGAGTTGAGACGAGCTTTGTTAAAGAGCTCGATTAGTGGCAGCAGCAACAAAAGATTGAAGACAGTGAAGGAGGAGGAGAATGTGGCCCTCGCATCTAAGGGTCCCAATCAAGGGTAGGGGGAGCAGAGGAAGAAGAAGGACTTGTAAAATCTCAAGTGCTTTAGATGTGGTGAGCTTAGTCACTACAGTACCTAGTGTCCTCTCAGAAAGAAGGACAAGGAGGAGAAGCAGGACCAGCAGGCAGCCTCAGCAAAGATCGACAAGTTTTCCTCCAAATTGGAGAAAGACTTCGCGATGTTTACAGATATACCTCCAGGAGTGAGGTGGGGAGATTTGGTATTGTAGCCCCAAAGAGCTACAAAGATTGGGAAGGGTCTTTGAGGAGTCCACCTCATGGATCAATACCTTGCTACAAGGGCCCACAGTATTCAGTAGCAAGATGGATCAGTGACAGTTGATGCAGTCAGTACCAGAGTGACAATTACAGACTAGTAATTACAGACTAGTAGCAGCCAGACGCTAGGGAGCACAATGCAATGTTGAAAATAGAGCAGGTGGCTCAGTGCAGAGTTGGCAGCAACGCAGATTCCTCAATGACAGTGCAAATGCTAGTAGCAATCAGAGACTCAATAGACAAATGCATCATACTAAACACAGTTGATTCAGTGTTTTGGATGCTTTCCAGTTGCAGATGTGGCAGTTGCAGCAGCAACAAATGAGAGGGAGTTGTGGTGCAAGTACAGTGTTGGCAGCAGTATGGTTGCGTCAACAGCAGCACAGATGCAGCGTATATCAGAGTTGCGTAGTGGTTGGTGCACAGTATAGCGAGACATCAACAGCGTGACAAGAGATGATGCAGAGACAATATGTTGTGGCAGGGAGTGCAGCACTCGAACACATTCCTCGCTAAGATGGAATGTTAGTTTTTGTAGCATCGAATGTGTTCTAGCCACCAAATTTCGTGGAGAGACTAAAATACATGAAATCTCCAAAACCCAGAAATCATTTATGGAAATTCCACTTAGAAGTATCTCAATTAGATTATTAACCAATTTTTAAATATTTCATAAATCTAAACTTAGGGAATATGGTTAATTAATATGTATTAACTGAGATAAGGTTAGAATGATCTAGAAACTCATATGAATCGATCCAAAAATGATCCTAGCCATCGATTATGTTTTAATCTTGGTCGTTGGTACTCCAACAATGGATTATAAGAGGAGGTCGATGTGGTGATGGAGTAGACACTTGAGCAATTCGATTTCTTGGCGAGTCAATTTCCTGAGTAGCAGTAGTCAGTTGTCAAAGAGAGCCAGAGATCGAAGCAATGAGTGAGAGGCAGGGATAGTGATCTGGAGAAAGTTTTCCAGATCCACAGAGGCAGCAGCAAGAGGAACGAGATATCTTAGTGAGGCAGTGCAGAGCATTGTGCAGTAGCTTTAGAGAGGGCAATTCGATTACCTGGAGAGAAAATCGTTCTCAGTTCCAGAGGTCAAGGAAAGTATCTAGGAGGCCGGAGAGACAATTTCCTCAATAATTGGAGACAGAATGACTTCATTAGAGACTGGTTGGAGGCTTGACGTCAAGCAGATTGCACAAAGCAACGCAAAGGTTGACGCAGAGGGTCAAAGATTCGAGTTCTCTATACGCAGGTTGTGTCGGGATTGCTTGGGGAGGAAGGGTAATTTCCCTTCAATAATTTTGCCCATATTTTCTTGTTGTGGATTGCCGGTTTCAGGCATCCAGATTGTACTCAAATTTTCATTGATGCATGATAATAAAAACCCTCGCTGTTGCACCGGTTTTCCCAAGTTGGTTTTTTCCGAGGACATTTGTCCAAAAATATTTCTCATATTTTATGTGCGTGTGCTAGCATTTCTCAGTTTCCAACGCATTATTTTTCCGCAAAATTTTATTTGTGAAGGTCGCAGTGTGTTTATTTCAATATTTTCCATAGCAAATAAATTGTTAAATTAATAAACAATTAGGGGAAATAATGCCAATTGCTGCAATAAGGTTCCAGTTTTGGAATTTTCACATATCCAAGGTTCTGAGACTAATTTGACCTCTCTTAAGGCTCGGCCTACCCACAAAAGAACAACGTACTTCTTCTAGCGTTGCGTCACTCCACATTCAGCAAGATAGAGGCACATTAGGCCTCTTTCAGGGTCTCGACCCTCCTCCCTTTTGCTCAGATCTGAATATGGATCTTCAACAAAACTTTGGAAAATTATTTCGGCCTGTGAAAACCTCTATTAGGGCATGGATCTCCAAAAATTTCATTGGTTGCTCCTCCTAACCATGACCTGGACAACGCCCTCTTAGTGCACAAACATGACATAGAAATTCAATCTTCATTCACAAGCAGACTTGACCTAACAAACCTAATTATTATCACTTGCTTTTCTCCTTGCAGCTCCTGTTGCGTCTTCTTCTTAGGCTTGACTACTTCATGAGATAGGTCACTAGGGTGTTTAGGCTCTATCATCAGCCCTTCTCCTTACTTATGTTCACCTAGCCTAGTATCTTGAAGTCCTGGGCCTTCATCCTTCATTCCTCAACCTCCATTTCCAGCCTAATTTCTTAGCGCAAATCATGATGAAGCCATCCTAGAGACCCTTGGCTTCCTTCTCATTACCTCTGCCCTTAGATCTAGAGCTTGATTCTCCTCTATGACTTCTTCACTTCGTTGTAGATGAAACGCAACCTCCTTAGAGCATAACTTGGCACCTTTCCAGCCGTACTCGGCCTTCTTTGAACAAGAGTAACTCGACTTTATGGGCAAAATATAGCCCTCCTCATAGCGTAAGAGCGATTAAATCATTTCTTGCACACATGTTTAATGAAACTCTCCTAGGCTCTCTTTATAATTTTCTTAGAGTCAATTAGGAAACCTTCTAGATCTAGGGTTTTAGCCTCTTTGACCCTTAGAATAAATTAATATTTCTTTCTTGGTCCTAAACCCCTTACTTGGATCCAAAACCCCATTCTGGGTAAATCGCCTAACAAACAACTTATTGATGGGTTGTCCTCTCTCAGAAATACCTTCCGAGCTACCCAAAATCTAACAAGATGGAACTACGTTATCTCAATCAAGGCTTCCAAAGTAGTGTCTCTCCCATACCCACTGGGCCATTTGGGGAGATCCCACTTCACTAGGATCGAAGATTAACCCCCCATTTAAGGTGAGGGAAAAAAAATCACAGTCAAAATCCCTCATTCTTCCAAGTCACCCCATTATCATATCAAATGCGCAAATACAAACAAGCATAAGTACCTAATTGCAAAATGAATAAAGTACCTTTTGATCAGAAGTCTGCCTTCATTCATGTGCACATGTAGAATGGGTAAGAAGCTATATGACTAACGCATGTAGTGGATATATAATGGCACGTCATCAACTAGTGGTGGTTGGCAGGGGCTGCATGGTTGGTCGGCTAGATGTGAAGAGTAGGATAAAAGTTTTCTCCTACAGGGCAACCCATTTTGGTGGATAATAATTCTCATGTTCTACAAAACATTTGGGAAATTAGCATCGTGTAAGGTTTTGACATTACGAGTGATTCAATATGTATGTGGAAAATTTAGAACTTGCTTGTTTCTCATATTGAAATTCTTCTTCCCAAGATGCTAACCAAGAAAGGACTTGTCTACTAGAGATATCGTTGGGATGAGGATACGAGAAAGTGGAATACCTAGTGTTGCAAATATCACAAAAATATCACTGACATCACGAAATATTGCGAGTGTTACAATCCGACAAAATATTACCATAAAAAATCACAATTTTTCCAAATTTTAAATATATAACAATGTATCAAGAGAAAATAAGAATAATAATTGAGTCAAGATTTTTTTTTGCTCACCTTAAAGTGGGAGAATAGGAGATTGAGAACAAATGGTTTACTCACTATTACATTTACCCATAAAAGGGCTAAAGGGAGACAATTTCTTTAGTTATTTAAAAAATTGATTAAAAATGAATAGTTTTGTTATTTTAAGTTTGCCAATATTTTCCTTGATGTTGCTCATAAGTTTCTTTCTGGAACCTCAGACAATATATCCACAAACACAATATTTGCAACATTAGGAATACATAAGTCTCACTGCCTAATGTATATTATAAGCTAGATATTTACACTCAAGGACATATTCAATGGGATTGATCATTGGATGTGGTATTATAATCCCCACAAATTGCATCATATCTTCATTCATCTTATACATTCTATGAATCTCTCGAAGATAAGATGATCACTCGCAGATGAGGATGTTGAGTCAATTGCTTGTAATCAATGTAGTCCTTCAAACTCTCTTATTTTGCATGGCTATTGATCTGCCAAGGACTTCCTCCAAGGAGATATCATCTCAAATGAGATTCATAGATGCTTCATTCCCTCAAGTGGTTGAAACCATTAGTTGCATTTTCTAAACCCGTAAGTGTGCTCAATAATGTTTGGAATTTGTATCAAATACTTGGCATTATGAAATTTCCTTGAATGCACCAACTAGATATTATTCTCCTAGCTGATTTTTAGTTTATTTGTTTTACGACAAATAGCAAATAATTCACTGATTCATTCTTCACAAATAAAATATGTTGCAGAAATAAAATAAGGAACTGAGAAATAAATGCACACACATAAAAGTTTGACAATATACTTTTTGGTCTAAAAGTACCCAGAAAAACCCTAATGGGAAAACTAGTGCAACAAATATGGGTTTATTTTATTATGCAATAAATATGGAGAATTACAACTGCTAGCCTTCCTAGCTCAGCTGCAATAATTTTATATCAATGGAGAAATACTATGACAAACCTTCTCCCTCTCAACAAATCAATCTGGCCTCTCCTTGGCCACTCGCACTCTCCTTGGCACTCGTACCACTAGGCAGAAATGTGCACTGCAGCCTCTGGGACTTTTTCACTGCCCCAAAAACACCTCCTACTAAGTCGTCCTACCTATCTCTGCCTCTAAAAACAATTCGCTAGGCCTCCCAAGAATTGATCTGGGCTCTATCTATTGAATCAATCCCGACAACTCACACTAGCAAACTAGGCAACTCACACTGCCGGAATTGGCCTCCCAGCTAGATAATTCGACCTTCCTTCCCTGGCACTAGAAACTAGAAAACCGCCTGAGAATCTCTCTAGAAATTCTCCCTATTACAACCCTTGCTACTCTCTAGCTCGAATCCTTCCCTCGTTGAATCTTACGCACTAGATAATTCGCATTGCCTTGCACCCTTGCTCTCACAACCGTGTCTATCTCCATCCCACCGACTTGCTCTTATAATCTCTCGTTGGAGCATCAACGACCAAGATTTAATCGTGATCGATGGCTAAGATTAATTTGACTCCATCAACACACTTTCTAGAAGTCCCTAACACAAAAGTCGATTTCCTCAATTAATACCCATTAATTAATCAATTTTCCTAAGTTATGAACTTTTTAATTATTGATCAATTAGTGGTTTCTAAGTGTTTTCTCTTGAAACCTTTTATAGGTTTTGGAAATCTTGCGTTCCTTAGCCTTTCTAACACCTTAGAGACTAGAACACATGTTTGATGTTACCCCACATCCATAAACTAACATGCACCACATCTTATCCAATAAAAAAAATTGGTAATCTAACTTACTAGTTGATGTTGACTCCATAGCTCCTCTACTCTACAAAGGAATTTCATAATGAATTAGAATTTAAAGTTGCTTCATTGAATGTTCTTTGGAAGAATAAAAGTGAGGCTGTGTTTGGAGGTCCCTTGTTCTCTGTCTCTTCTTCTAGAGAACATCTTTCTGATGAATCAATTGTACAGTTCGGAGCTAGAAGCACTTTCAATAATAGAAATGCACAAGATTGTGAACGCAAGGATCATCTGACCTAAAGGTGTTATAACTTCCTACCATCCTTTAGATAGATTTGAGCCTTCTTGTATATTACTGTTGTCACATGTATCATGTTTTTAACTTTTTCTTTTGTCAATATAAACATCATTTCACCCTCCTCCCTTGTAAAATAAAAATTTAAAACCCAATCACACCATGACAGCACACATACAAAAGCTGAAATGTAGTAGCCAGTCAATACCTTTGATAGGAAATGTAAAGAACCCTCTGAAAACTTGTAGCCAAACAAATATGAATTAATCATTTCTTGACCACAACATAGTTGGAATTTCTAACAACAGAAGTTTGTGAGTAGATGGTAAAATGCTACCACTAATTACCTGGATTTGGAAAATTTAAGGATGTCTACAGAATGTGTTGAGAAATCAGTGCTAGTAGTATTAGGGTTTGATTTCTCTTTCTTGATAATTACTAGTGAATTATGTTGCCTTATTTTACTTCTTTATTGTATTATCTCTCATCAAGCAATTAACAAATTATGTGTGTATGAAGATCACAAGAACAAGAGACACAAGATGTAGGCACTCAGCCAAGGCAAAACCCTTATCTAGGGGAAAAACCAGTCAAACTTCTTCCTTCATTAGTTAAGACGAGGTAATCCAAGACTCTTCGACCTAAACACAGACTTCCTCCAATCACCAAGTCATCCCTTCCTTCTAGCAACTTCAATCTAGATCTTCGACCCTGCAGCAGTAGAACTTCGACTTATCGAACAACAGAACTTTGACCTATGCAATAGCGAAACTTCGACCTAGCAAATCCAAAACTTCGACCTCCCCAACCGCAGATCTTCGATCCCAATAGCAACCCAATGACTTTGTACGAAAGAGAGAGAGAGATAGTCCAAAACTTCGACTTGTTCTTCTTTTGTAATTCTACCTTCTTCTCCTTGAACTTCACACTTTCCTGCACTTCCTTCTTGTGTATCGAACTTGTTGAGTTGGTGAGCAAATAGATCGAACTACACTTGTAAGTTGTATATATAGCCTCTTCTGTGGGTCGAATTGTCCTCTTGTAGGCCGACTTGGTGTGGAGGTGACAAATTACATATTTGACTCAATAACAATTCTTTTAAAATGATTCAAAAGCCCAGAAGGGTCTCATTATATGGACAATGACTATAATGACTTAATATAAAACCTAGAAGTCTTCAATGGGGACTTTAACCTATAAGATGATGACCCAAGCATGAAACTCATGCTTTAATGTTGAAGTTTCTAAGTCTACCAGTTAGAAACCCTCCATGCAATTTACTGATTTATTCCTAACTACTTGTTCCATTACTTAACAAGTTGTTTACAATGTAAACACTGAAAAATAAACACTCGTGCATGCTCAACATATTACAGATCATCAACTGAAGGAAACAAAAACAAGCACACAAAATGACACTGTTATTTTTGGACCAAAGTGGGAAAATCGATGCAGCTATCTGAGGGTTTTCTTATTAAGCAATATCAGAGTACAATCTGGGTGCCAAATCCAGCTTACCCAACAAAGAATTTCCTTGGCAGTAGTACCTCTCAGTTTGAGACAAATGTCCCGGTTGAAACCCCGAATAAACCTTCCAGCAGCTCCTCAGCTCCAATTTGCCCCAGAAACCCCAGCGTCTGCCTTTCTGGACTGCGTCAACCTCTCTCTGCCCAGCGCTGGCCCTGCGTCACCCTGAATGGGCCTACGTTAGCCTTCTGGCCCTCTGTGTCAGCAAAGCTGGCCTCTCTGAAGCACTGCGCAGCTCCTAGCTGCCTTTGTGTGGCCATGCGTGAACCCTGGCTGCTACTACGCCACTCTCTCTGGCTCCCGCGCTGATCTCCCGGCACTATCTCTGCCTCTCTGTCTCTCTTACTCACTACCCCTCAGCTACAACTTCGATCACTGATTCTATCTCTCTTAGCAAACCCCGCTCTAGAGAATAGAATGATTGATCATCTGGTGTGTTCTCCAAGTGACCCTCAAGCCCTCTCTTATATTTTTCTCGTTGACATATCAACGACCGAGATTAAGCCCCTAATCAACAGCTAAGATTAGATCTAGCTTGATACATGTCTTTTGGACCATTCTAACACAGTTTTATATTAATCCACATTAATATTTTAATTTCCCTAAGTTTAGACTTAGGGATTCCATTAAAAATATTTATTATTTTAATATCTCTTGAACTGTTTAGAATATTCTCAAACCCTTTCTGGGTATTGGAGATCTCATGTGCCCCAACCTCTCCAGCAAATTTCATGGCTAGAGCACATCCAATGCTACCACAAATCAACACTCCCTCTTAGCGAGGACTGTGCTCTAGCAATACTCCTCACTGAGTATTACTCTGATCATCTGGCATTGGTCCCTGTGCGGATGCTAGGCCTGCTGCCCACCATCCTTTGCACTGATGTATCTTGTACTACTGCCCATGGTTCTGCCATTGCCACTGCTGCATCTGTACGATAGCTCCCTCTGCATCCGTGTTGCTGCTGGTCCTTTCTCCCAACACTGCATCCGCATTGGACTCCTCTAATCATGTTGCATCGTGTTTCCCACTGTTGCACTGCAACTCAATTACTGAGAAGTAAGTAACTGATCTCCCAACTCTAACCTCTTTGTTACGCTAGAGACCCTCCTGATGCTGAAGCTCCCTCTCTGACCTTTGTGTTGCTGCAACAACTCCCTGCATCTCACACCGTTGTACCCCTCTTTGTGCCATCCTGCACTGGTGCAACACTCCCGTGCCTCTCGCACTGCTGCAACCTGCTAACCTCGCGTTGTCTAGGGACTCTTGCACTGTAGCTCTATCTGTTGGTCCATCCGCATCCGTTTCTACCCATATCAGTCAATCCTGCTACTCCTCTTCGGGGCTCCCGTAGCAAGGTATAATCCAAGAGGTTGGGTACCTCAAGGATCCTGCCCCTCGTCGCCTGTAGTCCGCCTGACTACAGCTTGATGTCTCCCCACTTCCACTCAAGTGGTGCGTGTGCACTCATAGCACAGTCATCATCTATCTCCACTTCCTTCTCTGCCCTTACCGACACTGCCTTAGTCTCGGAAGACTCTCCCTTACTCTTCTTCCTTGGACACAGGGTCGCATAATGACCCAGCTCCCCACGGTGGAAACACTTGATCTTGGAGAGATCCTTCTTCTTCCGCTTTTCTTGCTTTCCCTCAGATGCTAGGGCAACATCATCCTCCTCCTACTTGACTCTAGAGTCTGATCCCCTTGCCACTGCTTCCCACCTTTGACTGTCGTCTGATCTCTTCTTGGCGAAGAGTCGCCCACATCTCATCCGAAGGTGGAAGTGTCCCTCTGCCCTGTATACTTTGAACAAATACCTCCCAGTCTTCTGAGACAGCATTCAAGGTTGTCCTCACCATCAATTCCTGATTCGACATGGCTTCTATAGCAGTGAATTGATCTCGGATCTCATTCAATCCTCCGAGGAAGGTGTCAATCAATTCTCCCTTCTTCATCTGCTATGACCTCAACTGATTTTCTAGTAACATTCTTCTCTGCACAAAAGTACGTTGGTACAATTTCTTTAGGGCCTCCCACATCTCATTTGTCATTTCCTTCTCGACAAAGTGTGGTACTACATGGTCCTTGACCCCGTCAAGGATGATGCTCTTGGCCCTTGCCATTGCCTCCTCGTACTTGTCGTTCTCAGCTGGGTCGACTGGGATAGCTATTGTCTTTAAGGCAAAGTGATTGACACGATTTTTGTCAAGTACAGATAAGATTTTGGCCTTCCAAACTACGAAGTTTGACGCTCCGTCCAACCTGTCTTGGTCTCTTACTCCGTGTAGTGCCATGATGCTCTTCTACTTCCCTCCTGGAAGTTCTTGATGTGATTCCCTCTAAGTCTTGATTTCCCTCCTGGAAATCCTTCTGCTGATGTTGAGATGTCCCCTACTCTGATCGTCTGTGCAACTGCACCACTGATTCGAATTTCTCGGTTAGAAACCCTCGGTAGCAACTCCCTCCTCTTGGCCTTCCCCTGTCAAGTACTGTTTTGAATACAATACCTCACTAGCTCCACTCTGCAACTTTCCCACAGCCTCCTAAACCCCAACAACCTGAAGGTGAGAGCTCCTAGGCTCTGCACAATCCCGACACCAGCAACCCAGCCTCCTCAACCAACTGCATCAACCCTCCTGGCTCTGCGTGAGTCTCCCTTTGCCTCCCTTAGCCTCTGCACTGCCTTTTCCTGGCTCACCCTTGATGACGCAAGCAATGTGTCACCCTTCCCTTGTTGTTGCTGTGCTAGAAATAGCTTCCGTCACTCGGGACAATTGTTTTCTGCTATTATTGCTCCGCTCGGCTAATGTCCTCAGTTCTCCTGTGATCTGCAACCACGCTCTAATTCCATGTTGAATTTTCTAATTCTGCCAGTTAGAAACCCTCCATGCACTTTACTGATTTATTCCTACCCACTTGTTCCGTTACTTAACATATTATTTACAATGTAAATACTGAAAAATAAACACTAGTGCATGCTCAACATATTACATATCATCAAATGAAAGAAACAGAAACAAACACACAAAATGACACCGTTATTTTTGGACCAATGTCCCCGAAAAAAACCCAATGTGGGAAAACCGATGCAACTGTTTGAGGGTTTTCTTATTAAGCAATTTCAAAGTACAATTTTAGTGCCAAATTCGGCTTATCCAACAGAGAATTTCCTTGGCAGTAGTACCTCTCAGTCTAAGATAAATGTCCCGACTGAAACCTCGAATAAACCTTTAGGCAACTCCTCAGCTCCAATCTCCCCCAGAAACCCTAGCGTCTGCCTTTCTGGACTACCTCGGCCTCTCTCTGCCCGACACTGGCCTTATGTCACCCTGAAAGGGCCTGCGTCAGCCTTCTGGCCCTCTACGTCAGCAACGCTGGCCTCTCTGAAGCACTGCGCAGCTCCTAGCTGCCTCTGCGTGGCCCTGCATGAGCCCTAGCTACTACTGCGTCACTCTCTCTGGCTCTTGCGCTAATCTCCCGGCACTATCTCTACCTCTCTATCTCTCTATACTCACTGCCCCTCAACTGCAACTCTGGTCATTGATTCTATCTCTCTTAGCAAACCCCGCTCTAGAAAATAGAATGACTGATCATCTAGTGTGTTCTCCAAGTGACCCTCAAGCCCCCTCTTATACTTTTCTCGTTGACATATCAACGGCCGAGATTAAGTCCCTAATCAACGGCTAAGATTAGATCTGGCTTGATCCATGTCTTTGGACCATTCTAACACAGTTTTATATTAATCCACATTAATATTTTAATTTCCCTAAGTTTAGACTTAGGGACTCCATTAAAAATATTTATTATTTTAATATCTCCTGAACTGTTTAGAATCTGCCCAAACCCTTTCTGGGTATTGGAGATCTCATGTGCCCCAACCTCTCCACCAAACTTCATGGCTAGAGCACATCCGATGCTACCACAAATCAACATTTAATAGGTCATTGTAATAATAATATGTTTTTCTTTTTCACTCTTTAATAAATACATTTCATAATGACTCAAATATAAATATGAAAACCGAACGTAGCTACATTCTTCAACACTCCCTCTTAACTAGGGAGGTATTCATAATTTACACATATATACAAGTACAAGGAATATCTCAAAACACAAGAACTATGAAGAGTTTAGGCACATATAGTGCCACGGAGTAGATTCCTGATCAGGGAAATATATCCGGGTGGGACTAAGATGGACTAAAGCTTTCAAGCTCTCTAGGTACCATCAAGCTTGCTAACCATCAACCCATGAATTAGGTGCGTAATGCAAGGTCAAATCTCTATGACCAACGCCACCCTCCCTGCGTCAAGAACTAGAGATCAACACATAGGTCGGCCAGATGCCTTCTCAAATCTCTTCCAGACGTTTATCATCAACGAGATTAGTGATATCAACCAAACCAAGCATGCTTTTAAGATATTCAAACTTCTTATTAGGAAGAGCCTTTGTTAACATATCAACTACCTGTTCATCGATCGGGACATACTATAGCTTCACGATCCCATCCTATATCAAACTTCTAATGTAGTGGTACTTATTGTTGATATGCTTTGTCCTTGCATGGAACATGGAATCTTCAAAAATCTTAAAGCTGCTTTGATTATCATAGTAGGACTTAGAGGCTTCTCAAACAAATTTGACAGAAGTTTCCTCAACCATACAACCTCCTTTCCTCCACATGCAGCCGCATACTCAGTGTCAGCACTATTCAAAACAACAAGATCTTGCTTTCTACTCATCCATGAGATGATTGCAAATCCCAAACTAAAACATCCCACCAATAGTGCTTCTTCCATCAATCTCACTGCCACCCCAATCAGAATCTGTAAAACCTGTCAACTTGACTTCCTCGTTGTCATACTTTAGGCAGTGATGTATAGTGCCACGTAGATATCATAATATATGTTTGGTAGCTATCCAATGATCATGACGAGGCTCCAACTGAAATTGACTAAGAATGTTCACAGCAAAACATATAGTATTTACCATATACATCAGAGAACCCACCAACTTACGATAGGTGATAGGATCTACGAGACTTGAGTCGGCGCTTCTCAATTTCTTGAGATTGGTGATCATGGGAGTAGTCATGGGCTTGGAATCCATCATACCGAATTTTTGCAACAACTTGATTATATATTTTCATTGCCCCAGATATATCTCCCCAGGTTTCTACCATACTTCCAGACCTAGGTAATAATGCATCAGTCCCAGATTCTTCATCTCAAACTCGGCTACCAACATCTTCTTGCATTCTTGTATCCTTTGCTTTACACATGTAATAAATAGATCATCCACATATAGTAGAATAATGACTGGCTCATTATCCACAACTTTGATATAGATATTTGGATTAGCAGTGCTTTTGACAAACCTGATTCTTAGAAGGTATGCATCCATTCTTGCATACCATGCCCTACGAGCCTGCTTCAAACCATATGTGGCCTTCTTGAGTCTACAAACATGAGTGTCTTTGCCATTTATTTCAAAGCCTTCAGGTTGTTCAATGTATACTTCTTCATTGATGGTTCCATTCAAGAATGTTGTTTTTACATCTATTTGATGGATATTCCATCCCATTGTAGCAACCAAGGAAACCAAGGATCTTATAGTAGTATATCTTGCGGTAGCTACAAAGGTTTCTCCATAATATATGCCTTCCTTTTGAGAGAAACCCCTTGCAATGAATCTAGCTTTGTACTTGTCTATCCTTCCATCAACAGCATGCTTGATCTTGTAGATCCATTTAGAAGTGACAACCAATTTGTCACTTGGTCTAAGAACTATTTCCCAAACCCCATTCTTCATGATGGATTGATATTCTTCCTACATTGCCTTTTTCCATACTTCTTGATGAGTAGCTTCTTCAAATGTAGTTGGTTCAGCTTCTATTAGTTTTGTCAAGTATGCAGCATATCCAGAATATCTATTTGGCCTTTTGTTTTCTCTAAATGTTCCTTTCGCAGCTCCATGTCCTTCGACATCTTCAAGAGTAGATTTCAACCAATTTGGCATCTTCCTTGTGTTAGGTATGATCACAAGTTGAATAGGCTCACTTGGTCCTTCTTCTTCTTCTTCTTGATTTGTAGTAGGATTGTCGTGGTGCTCTTCTTTGAATAGTAGTATGTTGTCATGTCCCTTCCTAATAATTTTCCCAAGGTAAGGAGGAAATCAATTTTGGCAATTTTGATATTTTTGGCTTTAGGAAAATATGTGGGGAAAACTTAGGAAAAGGGGGTCGATGTGCTTTTAGTGGATTATGGGGGCCACTCACCCACCCAAAAATATGCACCCATGAAGGCATTCGAATTTCCTAAGTGGGGTTCGAAATATTTGATGGGGACCCACGTGGGGCCCAAGGGAGCAAGCATAAATAAGATGAAGTGAGCAGCATTTGGGGCTTTTGATCATTTGAAGAATTTCATTGTTACTTTAGCTGTTTAGCTAAGCTACAGAGTGTTGTTCAGCACAAGAGCTTCCCACGGAGTGAAGCTCACCCCTCTCTTCGGTGGACTTCGAGTGCCACCCTAGGAGGGCTTCCATTGCCCACATCGAATTGTCATCTTCTAGAGGAGAATTTGCAGCAGTAGAGCCAACCATACACCCAATTCGAATTGCAGGTTGGAGGGACTATGTCGTCCCCACTTTGGACTGCGCAGTCACTAGAGAGGGACATCTTGGTTGGAGGTTTAGCAGGTGGATTTGGGAGCTAGGTTGCAGAGAGATTATTGGGAGTTTAATTTTGGGTGGTTTGCAGTCTTATAGCAGCAAGTTACAGAAGTTCCAGCTACAGGCAATGAGCACCAATGTTGGAGGAGGGCTAATCCCCAAGGGGTCGAAATTAGCAAGTCAAAACCAGGAAAAAAACCTTTCTGGGTTTTTCTGGGTTTTTGGAGAGGAGTACATCCCCAAAGTCACAGAAATTTATGGGTTGTTTTGAGGGGGTAAATCAGAGCCGGAAGTCAGCCAAAAGAGCAATTTTCAGGGGACAGCGCAATATTTTGGAGGCAGCAAGATTACAGCAGCCAGGCACTATTTTATCATCCACTTGAGGCTTGTAGCTTGCCTTGTGCAAGCCCAAGTGCGCTCCTTCCACCTCATATTGTACTCCAACAGTTATAATTAATAAAAATTGGCCTATTTGGTGTTCCGGGCAAATTTTTGTTTACATGTGTTTACTGAGTAAATTGTTCAGTTGTAATTGTTGCATGTCTTTGTTATCTATGTAAATTCCTACTTTGGAACATTATATATGTCTTCATCATCAGAATCAATAGGAATATCTTTGGATCTTTTGTAGGCATGATTTTCATCAAATATAGCATCCTTGCTTACTTCAATATGTCTTCCTTCCTTAATGTAGATTCTATATGCCTTTGAAGAAACATTGTAGCCAACGAAAATCCCTTTAATGCTTGTAGAATCCAGCTTCTTTTGTTTGTCCTTTGGAATGTGGATATAGGCGGGACATCCAAAGATTCGAAAATGGTCCACACATGGCTTCCTTCTTGTGAATGCTTCTTCGAGTGTCATATTATCGAGGATTCTATGAGGACTTTTATTTTCTATATATTGTGGTCATTGTTGCTTCTCCCCATAGAAATTTTGGTATATCTTGATCAAAAATCATTGTTTGTATACATTCTTCAAGTGTTCTATTTTTCCTTTCTGCAACTCCATTCTGTTCGAGATTGTTGAGAACAATAAGCTCCCTCTTAATGTTTGCTTCTTTACGATATGCAATTATTTCTTTTGAAGTGTATTCCCCACCATTATCGGATCTCAAAGTCTTTATTCTTCTTTTGGTTAAGGTCTCTACTTTAGATCTAAATTCCTTGAACTTTTCGAATACTTCGTCCTTTGATTTGAGTAGATAGAACCATGCCTTTATAGAGTGATTATTAATGAAGGTTACATAATAAAGATGACCTCCAAGTGATTTGTCAAACATAGACCCACATACATCTGAATGAATGAGGTCCAATATTTCTTTAGACCTTGGTTCACTGCATGTAAAAGGATTCCTTGTATTCTTTCCTAAGGCACATCCCTTGCATATTCCTTCACGATCTTCTTTGATATTGGGAATGCCATTTACCAATTGATTGAGAGAGGGAATAACCTTATAATGTAAATGTCCATATATTATATGCCATAGTTCAATGGGATTGATTTCCATGTGAACTAAGGCTTGAGGAGATGATTTTATAACTCTATATAGGCTTCCTTCACGTACTCCAACAACCCTAGCTTTATCAATGCTTGAATTTTTTCCCCAAGCCAGAACTTTTCCATCTACAAAAGCAATTTTATCACCTTTATCTTCTAAGCAAGAAATTGAAAGTAAATTATTTTTCAAACCCGGAAAATAGAGTGTATTGTTGAGATGTAGCTTTGCTCCATTATCTAGCTTCAAAGAAGTTGATCTCAGGCCTTTAACAGCATAACTTTTGTTGTCTCCCAATTCCACTGCATGAGAAGATTGTTCCTTTGATAGAGTGTGAAGTTGTTCGCTATCTCCTGTCATGTGCCTTAATGCTCCACTATTAATAATCCATGCATTGTCATCATTGAGTGGACTGTGGACCTGTGAGTGCAGCCAAGAACCCTTTGCTTTTGACTTTATTGAATAAGTTGTAGATCATTCTTTAGATCCAGCTTCCTGCAATATTAAATCCCATTTTCAAGTATTTTATCATAGAGGGAGTAACTTTTCCTTTCAAGCCAAAATAGTGATCCCCAATCTTTCTTGACCTTAGCTCTGATACCATGCTGAGAAATCAACGTTAGTAGTATTAGGGTTTGATTTTTTTTTCTTGATAATTACTAGTGAATTATGTTGCCTTCTTTTACTTCTTTATTATATTATCTCTCATCAAGCAATTACCAGAATATGTGTGTATGAAGATCACAAGAACAAGAGACACAAGATGTAGGCACTTAGCCAAGGCAAAACCCCTCTCTAGGGGAAAACACAGTCAAACTTTTTCCTTCAGTAGTTAAGACGAGATAATCCAAGACTCTTCGACCTAGACACAGACTTCTTCCAATCATCAAGTCAACCCTTCCTTCCAACAACTTCGATCTAGATCTTCAACCCTGCAGCAATAGAACTTCGACCTATCCAGCAACAGAACTTCGAGGGTTGACTTGGTGTGGAGGTGACAAATTACATATTTGACTCAATAATAATTCATTTTACATGATTCAAAAGCCCAAGAAGGGTCTCATTAAATGGACAATGACTCTAATGACTTAATATAAAACCTAGAAGTCCTCAATGGGGACTTTGACCTATAAAATGATGACCCACTCATGCTTTGATAAGTCATTGTAATAATAATAAATTTTTCGTTTTCATTATTTGATAAATACATTTCAAAAATGACTCAAATATAAATATGAAGACCGAACCTAGTTACATTCTTCAACAGAATGCACATTATGGAGTTAATTCATTTTCAAAAGGGAACCCAGGAAATCATGAATTGCTACAAATTTTGCATGCAAGAGAGAGGTTTAAACTTGTGAAATGAGAAAACAGCGGCAGAGCTCTCCATCAAGACAAACTCATATAAACTGCACCATACAATTCCTTCGCATCGGAGGCTCATCTCGCTGAAAAGGGGAGGACCAACTCACCTTGAATGATATTTCTCACCCCCCTACAAACAACCCAGTATGTCTAAAAGGAGCTATTTCAAAGCACCAACATTGCTGTTATATTTTAACATCTCACAGAACTGTGGACACAAAGTAACCACTTACCATAATCTGTAAAACGCTTCTTAGGGATATGTAAAAACTCTGCATACTCTTGTTGATTGGCATCTATCTTGTGAAGCTGTAGAACCAGAGGTCTCCTCGTTATAATACCTGCATTCCAAATTCAGGCACTGAAATTAACCTAAACCGCAAATCTACTGTCATATTCTTTTATTCTGAACAACACAGTAAAAGAGCATTCAGTTTTACCTGAACCCCGAGGGAAAAAGTCCCTTCCAACAATGCTCTCCAGAACTGAAGATTTCCCAGAGCTCTGCCTCAAATCAAAACAGTAGTAAAATACCATTAATAAACCATGTTCAACCTCTAATGGAATGTAAACTAGCACAACTATATTAGTAAATGTGGTTGATATATCCTTATCCGCCTCATTTTCCCTTTTGAAATTAATGACTCTACCACAAACATTGGTTTTATAAACCCACATATTCACTTGATGCCCTTTGTTATTAAATAATTTGCCTGCTAATTTCACAATTATACTGTAAATCTAAAATGGTTAACATGTATTCACATGATACCATTTGTTATTTAAGGATTTGTATGGTGATTTCATAATTATATTAGGTAAATGTGAAACAGTAAACAAGATGTCATTCGTTATTTCATAATTTGCATGGTAATTTTATAATTGTAATAGGTAAACGTGAAAAGTTAAACACAGATTTAGAGATATAAGCTAGTTAAAATTTGAAATTCTATTTATTGATGCAGAGAAGACAGAAGACAACAAGAATATGCCAGCAACTTTCATTTATGACCATAAAAGAAAGATTTGGATTAAAAAAGAGATTAATTTACAGATGTTAGATAAGGGATGCCTATCCACCTAATTACAAAAAAAAAAATAAGATTAAACTCATAATTATTCAGCCTTAAATCCCTACACAGACTGCACTTAAATCCTCCCCTTAAAAGTATCATTTTTTCCGCGGTGAATTCAAAGCGAGAAATGCAAAATTAAAATTTACACAGTACAGCCGGTAAAAACTCATATTTTACATCAAAAATATTAGAACAACACACCTTGACTCGTATTCACAACAGAAAGGCATATAACCAGTCCAATTCACTAATCCAATTAGCTTGTAGTCCACGCTTTACAATTATAGAGTTTTAAACCATGGTATTAACTCTAAACATAAAATTTACCAAGTATAGCCAGTAATACCTCAAAATCTCTAGTATGTCGATCCATAACATTGACTACAGACAACCTACAATTAAATATATTTACCGAGAACAACCTACGATTCTAGATATTTATGAGAACTTCAAAAGTAGTCTGTGTCAGTCAATATTTACCACAAACAACCTACAAATGTTGATGACTACTGTGATCGACATACCATGCTAATATTTATACCATGAACTTGCCATGATCAAGCTAAAAATACTAATATCAGCCTACAATCACTGATATTACATCAAATAGAGATATTCAACATGAGTGAGTGACAATAACAAAGACGTATTACAAATTTATTGTGTTCTATCCTAGACTCTTTAAATACCATGTGTTCTATCCTAGACTCTTTAAATACCACGCGTTGAGAGAAGAGTGAGTAAACCGTTTTAAGAAATGACTACTGGAGTTAGTCACAATGAATAAGGTACAACGACAAACATTTACAGTCTTCAACTTTAAAGTCTTCATAATTTACCACCGCATTGACAGCAAAGTGTCTAAAAAGTTTCAAAATTTTACTATTGAAATTAGTCACCGTAAATAAGCTACAATGACAAACATTATTACAAATTTATAGCCTTCAACATTAAATTCTTCATAATTTTGCCAACATTGACAGTAAAGTGCTTAAATAGTTTTTTAAAATGATTAATAACTTTATATGGGGAGGCAACAAAGAACATAGAAAATACCACCTGTGCAAACTTTCCAAGCTGGCTCGACCAAAAAAATGGGTGGATGGGGTATACTGGATTTATCTTTTTTTTAAGGAAGGCTCTCTTATGCAAATCTATGTGGAAAGCAATCATGGGAACGTCTTTCTGGAACATGGCCATTCGTGCCAAATACATGGAAAACAAGGATTTGTTTTTCTGGATTACGGAGAACTACATCGGATCTCCTCTCGGCTCTGCAATTTGGAGAGGATTTAGGAAACTTGAGCTTTTTAAAGGCAAAATCTGATATGGAAATTACAGACCGGATCTAAGATCATTATTGGTAGGGATGAATTTGCTGGAGCAGCTGGAAAAATTCAAATATCCACTCAGTTAATGAGATTGCTACACAACAGGGGCATTTTTTTCTGGGGCAGTGTTATCCGTGAATGGGTAGGAGCCGTTCCAATTTGGAAATCTGCAACTGAATTGCAACTATATGGTGAAATGGCTTTGCAATGGAACTCTATTTTATCCTATTTGCGGGCTCTGGGCATTTATCGTTCTGCGGACAAAGACTCCCTCATTTGGAAGGGCTTTGGTGGCTCCTCGACTGTTTATGTCAAACACATATATCAACAGTTACTATTATCAGAACCTGGGAATACAGTAAATATTTTTCCTTCAACCTTTTGGAAATCTAGTTGCCCTGGGAATACAGTAAATATTTTTCCTTCAACCTTTTGGAAATCTAGTTGCCCCTCAAAGATCATAATATTCGCCTGGTTGGTGTTCCATAACAGGAAACTCACATGGGATAATTTGCAAAAGCGAAATTGGTGTGGGCCTACCATATGCCTACTTTGTAGAACAAACTCTGAGAACAACACTCATTTATTTCTCTTTTGTCCACAAGCTCAGACTATTTGGCGGAAGCTCGCTACACATTTCGGCTACCTAAATAGCTCTTTCCCATCCTTACCCAAGGCATTTAAAGGGTGGAGTATCATGAACAAAGAATGGCGGGCCATCCCATTATTGACCATTTGGGCCATTTGGAAATGGAGAAATGGAATGATTTTCAAGTCAAAAAAGAAATCTCTCTCTTCTGTTTATGAATCTATCCTATGTCAATACAACGCACTTGAAATATCAGGTCAGAGCAGGGTCAAAAATAGAAGCAGATTATCGACATGGTTTCCCTCGACTATCCCACGAGCTTTTTTTGATGGTGCTGCTCAACAAGGAACGTGCGCATGTGGAGTATACATCATTCCAGTAGAAGGACAAGCTTATGAAATTCATTGGAATGGTGGACCAAGATCCAACAATAGAGCTGAGGCGATGGCTTTAGCCGGCCTTCTTTCCTTTTGTATCTTTATGGACTTACCGAATCTACAAATCTATGGAAACTCGAAAGTCATCACTGATCATGTTTTGTCAAAACACAACATAAAAAACATACATCTTGAAGGATGGCTCAAAAAGATAGAAGCACTATGGAGCAGTAAGAGGGACTACACTATCACACATATTGATAGGGACAAAAACAAAAAAGCAGATGCCTTATCCAAGATGGGCCTATCTTCTCCTCAAGGTATTTGGAGGATGCAGATCAAGTTGGACAACTTCAGCTACCAGTTCCAGGAATTTTGCCTTCCAGGTACATAATTTTCTTTCTTAATGAAGAATATCTGGTATGTATCTTTTTTTCCTTTTTTGCTTGTTGTGAAAGGTTTGCACACATATTATCTGGCCATAGGAACTATATACTCTATATATATTGCTCATATATATCTCTTTTCATATGTTCTATATGTAGCTGATTGCGATAATTTATCCTTTGTTTTGTATTCACATTAGGCGGTTTTGAAAATCATGTTTTGTATTCACATTAGGCGGTTTTGAAAATCGTATCCGCCCCTGCTGCCGACTGTATCCCAACATAGCATAATGTCTGTATAATCCTCTTTTCATGAATATAATACATATATAGCTCTTTTTTTCGTGCTGAAAAACAAGGTACCAGGACAAACATTTATTATGAATTTGAAATCTTCTAACTTAAAAATTTTCGTAATTGACTACAGCATCCACGGTAAAGTGTTTAAATACTTTTAAAAAGAAGATTATCAAAGTTAGTCACCAGGAATAAGCTACAATGACAAATTTTTATCATAAATTTAAAGGCTTCCTTATATTCTTCCTAATTTTCCACAGCATTTACAATAAAGTGCTTAAATCGTTCAAGAAATGACTGCTATAGATATTGACCATAAATAAGTTGCAACTAAAAACAATATTATAACATATGTTCATAAATCTTTGGGAGACAATCATTATTTAATATCTTCTCACTTCAAAATTTTCGTAATTGACTACAGCATCGACAGTAAAGTATTTAAATACTTTTAAAAAGAAGATTATCAAAGTTATTCACCATAAATAAGCTATAATGACAATTTGTTATCATAAATTTAAAGGCTTCCTTATATTCTTCCTAATTTTCCATGGCATTTACAATAAAGTGCTTAAATCGTTCAAGAAATGACTGCTATAGATATTGACCAACCATAAATAAGTTGCAACGAAAAACAATATTATAAATTTACTCTCTTCAACTTAAAACTCTGCCTAATTCACCATTGCAAGGACGGTAAAGCGTTTAAATATTTGAAAAAACGGCCATACGACGTAACTACCCTGTAAACCACCTAAAAAGGCAAGAACAGACCTGTCCTCCGACGACCACAATAGAAGGGAGAGATAGCCAGAGCGTTGGTAGGGTGTTATCAACTCCGTCGTCTCCCAGCAAAGTACAAACAGTCTGTACTCTGTTTACCAGGCTTATCAAGCTCTCCATGGCTTTCAATTCGCATAAGATGATTGTACTGAACCTCAGGTTTTGAGCTCGCCAAGATTCTCGAAACCCTTCAATATCGCATTTTGAGGTCGCAATTGAAATTAAACCCTTCAATTTGAAGTTTTTGTAGGTGTTTGGAGGGAATTTGCATGAGCGGCAATAACTCCGCGATAGTAGCTGAGGCCACCGCAAAGAGATGATATTCGAAATTTGAAATATTAATGCATTTTAATTGGAAGTCCACGTGGTAATTTTTTATTTTTAATGTTGAAATGGAGATTTGAATGAATGATTTTAATGATCTCCACAAGGTTGAATAGCTTAAGGGATTAAGAGAATAACCACCTTAATTTATTTTCATTTTTTAAATGTCGGATTGTTATGAGTAGGTTAGCAAATTCATTGATCTTATCTTCATAGGCTGCAAGCTCTTCGTATCATTTCCTCTCCATCACATCTTTGTTCCAAAAAATGCAAATTCTCTCTTTTCAAATTTTTTTTGAATTTTCCATTTACCAATGTCACATCTAAGATGATGTAAACTTGGCCTTAAATATATATATATATATATAAAATCAACCATTTTCTAAGTTCTTACATTACTAAGACATAAAAAGCAAAACTTTAAGTATTAAGATAATTAATAACAAATAAGACATAAAAGTAAAATTTTAAGTATTAGGATAATTAATAACAAATAAACTAGTAGTGATTAAGGAATAAGATGTTTCACTCATAATTGATATCATTGGTAGATTGGTTTGATAATTATAAATAATTTGTGAAGTGTTGATTTTATGTTGAAAAGGAATTTAATATGGATTAGAGATGGTTTTAATTAATTTAAAGAAAAAGAAGAAGAAGGAGGAGGAGGTTAAATTCATATTTTTATAGTATTATATTTTGATAGTTATATAAAGTTTTTATTAATTTATAATTATATATATATATATATATAAAGATGTGGTCCACAGTTAGGTGAGGAGTGGGAGGTTTGGGTTTTGTGGTGACAATCTTTACACGGCATGTAACATGAATCGGTTTGGGTGGTATTTCTTCATAATTATAGTAATATAATATAGATATTATAAAATAAGAAAATGACTTTGGAATTAGATATTTGTAAGATTTAATTATAATTTATATTGGTATCACAATTTATAATTAATATAAAGTTGTTACGGGTTTATAATTATAATTATATTGGTTTGATTTTATAAAAAAATATATATAATTAAATGTTTAATTTTATATGGGGAGGATTAATATTTCAACATGGAAAGAGATTAGTGTTTATTTTTTTAAATGTTGAGGTTTTTCATATTTTAGATAAGTATACATATTTACTATAAATGTTTTCTAGTTTTTAATGTTTTCTTATATATAAAGATTTTTGAATAATTATTTTATCCTTATGATTAATATATTAAGTAAGGAAATATATATATAATTTAAGTATGTTATTATTGAATTGATAGCTTATATGTTTAGTTTATTGTTTGATCACATTTTCTATTATAGTAAATAATTTTTAATTTTTTTTGTTCAAAAGAGTTATTTTACGATTCTTGCTACAATTTTTTTTAAGACATTAGAATCCATTGTATAGTTGGAAAAAAGAAATAACAATGTATGTTCAATCAAATTTTCAAAATTTAATCCCCTTTATTTTTAGAGTTATAAGAGGTACAAGTTAGGGCTTTTGTAAACTAGGCTTAAACATGTGGTGTTGATAAAACAATCATATTGGAAGATTATGAGGTCCAAACTATGTCACCTATGACATTGTAAAGAAGACAAGTCATGATGTTTTGGGTCCAAATTTCAAAGGCAAATCCAAAAAAATGAATATTGGTAGTGCATACAAGTTCACTTGCTAAAAGGCCCCAAAATCAAAGTTCTAAGATAGTGAATTGAACTTTTGATTGAATTTTTTGAATTTAGTGAAACCCTTGACATTATGAAGAGGGCATTGGGATTTTATAAACCAAATATCCGTACTCACCAGAGCAGGGTTTTTTGTGATACATCAAGTACAAGACTGGTCCATACAGCAATTGCCAAACGAAGGGCTTAAAATGAATGTGATCTTAAAATTGACATAACTATTAATCAAAATGTATAATTGAGGTGATTTAAAAACTTTTGGAAATACAAAAGCAAGTAGAATAAATTGTTAGAAGGTTTTTTTCAACCATTTGGGTGACTCTTTAAAGTGTAGGGAGATTTGACTTACATTCATATAACAAATCTTATTCCCAATGATCATAACTAAGTGTTTGGCCATCATGTCCATATGTAATAAGACAAATGTTACTCTTGTTGAAGCTTTGAAAGATTTATCCATGACACATGAAAATGATGATTGGAAATTTTTCTTATCCCAAGTAAAAGGGAAATTCACCACTATGGGAACTACAATGGTGAAGAAGGTTGAGCTCAAAAATATTGCAAGTAGAACCAATCAAGACTCTTGTTGAACTCAAGAAATTTGTTGAAAATATCAAGACAAGCAACAAAGGGGATTTGTAAGATCTCAAAACAAACCTAACATGTAAGGACGACTTAAGAACTCAAGACAAACATGGCATATGAGGAGTATTTATAAGAGACAAAGCAGGACGCCATGAAAAAACTAGCAAGTCTCCTTATCATAAATTATCCTCCTCGATAAGAGGATAAGGAGAACATAAGGATCAAGTTCCAATCACATCTTGAGAACACATCAACGCATCAAGAGAATGAGAGGACTAAGTCCCAACTGTGGGAGTATTCATTACACCAAAATCCGTGTAATCATGACTTTGGCTTTAGGCCAAATAACTACTTCATCCCCGATAGAGATGAGAACGTTCAATGGTAATAATCCTATGAATGGATATTTCAAATGGAGAAAATTTTTGGTACGCAATAAGTTTCGACTCTAACAAAAAGTAATGATTACATTTTTATGTTTACATCTTGATCAATATGTGTGGCCTATAATGGTGTAGAAATTTCACCTGTAAAACAAACCGATATTTGCAATGTCCTAAAGCATAATACTTGTTCTACTTCTACAAAACATTAAGCGGAAGCATAATTGAATTCATGAGCAACATCAAGTAGGTAGAAACATGCATAACTGATCAAGAGAATTAATCACACATAACACAAGATATATCCAAGGGAAAGCACCAGCATAAAGCCCCAACCATGTATTATCAATCAAGTGGAAATCCTCTTCACAATCCAAAAAGAATTAGCTCTCAAGCTATTCAGTTCTCAATGAACTATGAAGATATGAAGATATGTCCCATGAACCACCCAAGCTCTGTTTATATAGGCTTTCCCTATGGTCCTTACGTAGTTTTCTTAGGAAATAATAGCAAAAACATATGCTATTAATTCCAACATACCAAAAACAACCAATGGTCCAACTACGTATTCCTTGAGAACACTAGTTCCTCAACCATGCAAAAACTACTTACTAGAAATAGTTAAGCATCTGATAGTACACTGTCCCACCTTTGGTTTCAACTGGGTCTCTCACAGAACTGACATGCAATAGTTATCCATGAGTGAATCCTTCGTTATCTAAAATAATAGTTCTCACATGCATGGAAGCATTAACAAACTATATTTTATTATTTTAACAGCTTGTTAAAATAATGTAACTGGATTTTACTAGTTAAAACTAGGTCAACTGATTCTCTCATTATAGAACTCATGCTTATTCCCTTAATCAGTGGAGGAAACTCATGTGCATGGTCACAAAGACTTCAAATTAGAATTTCCTTAATTAATTAAGTCAATTGAATTAATTAATTAATTAATATTTCAAACTACTTTTAAGACCAAAATTAATTTTACTTCCTATAGATAGACTAGGGACTGATATAAATAGGAAGGGACCCAGAAATGCTATTTTTAGAACTTTCTATTTTTAGTAGTTTCACCTCTCACCTAATGTGCCCAATGACCTCACTAGCCAAACTGCTATTTTTAGACATGCTATTTTTAGTAGGTCTATTTTTAGCACATTCTAAATTTAGCATTTCTTGTTGCACACTTTTCAACACTGGACATGTTCGAGATTGCAAAACAGCTCACCAAGGACCAAGCTCAGCAAATGGAGGAACTCAACGCAATGGGGACCATTGCTTCCTAAGGGGGGAGGAATGATCTAGGTGGATGTTGGTGGCCATCCACCTATCCCACTTGGACCCCCACAACTATCTCTTTTAGTCTTTCAGTTTCCGTAATTGTAGCACAATTACTATTTTTAGCAGTTTTTCGGGTCCTGAACTTCCAGAGGAGTTTTGAGGCCCTAAAGGACGTTGTTTTGGAAATTTGGGAGCAACGTGGGTCTATGGAACGATGTTTCTCTTCTTAAAGTTGTAGCGCTCAAATATATCTTTCTAATGAGCTATTGTATATGTTAAACGAAGACCAGGTGACAAAGTTATGACCCCAAGAAGTTGATGTAACAACTTACCCAAAATGGGGCCCACAATTTGGCGTTTCATCTTCTAGGGTTACGTTTTGGGATGTTAAGGGCTTTCCATTGTTTCTCAACAATAAATAGGCCTGCAAGCCTAATTGTAACACAGTTCAGAGGCATGTAGCTACCACATCTCTTCTCAGAGATAAGCTACCATCGCCCTAGCTTGTTTATCTCCATTTCTGTTTGTAAGCATATTTCAATATTTTACATTAATGAAACGAAGTATTATTTTGCTGCATATTTGTGTTTATGGTTATCTCTATAATTTTTTTGCATTCTTGTTTAAATTTGAATCAGTTGGTTGCATCAGCAATAAACCTCTCCGTTAATACAATCTCTGGGTCTCCTAGGTTTACTCTGCTATCTTGAGAATTAAGATGAGATAAACTAGCAAGTTTAGGATTGTGACCTATTTTTTGAATCTTTTGACATAATGCAATGCACCCCGTGATCTCAAAATCCTCTCTAATGGTAGGGGATGAATTCAACAAACTCAAATTGTTAGGTTTGATATGTACAATCTCTCCTCCCTCAATACCTAGCAAATTGAATTTGACTTTAGGCTAGGGCTACATGTACAGACCCAAAGAAATTAATATAGCCATGGGTGATAGCAAAACTCTGCCTCAACACTTGTGATAGCAAGTTGCTGACAACATAGTTTATGGGGTTGAATACAAGTAGGTGAATTTGAGAACTAAAACACAACTAACATGAAATTTCCAGGAAACAATCATCATCGAAATTTCATGTCTATATCAATATAACAACACATTAATAAGGGAAACTGTATTTGTAAAAAAAATTGTGTGCACAACACAAATTTTCTAGCAGGAATATATGGGATTTCGACAATAGTAACCAAGAGAAATAGCAATGAGAATTTACGAAAGGTGACTGATTTCCTTCCTCTCCAACCCTTGCATTCAGACTATGTGTTTATGGCTAGCTTGAAATAGAACCCCTCTCTATGTGGAAAAATGCAGCACAATGCTCGAACTGCTCTAGGACCTGTAAAATTCTTTGTGATTTTTGAGCTTCTCTGGATTTTCTAAACTTCTTTGTGATATTTTCTTCGAAAAATACGACAACTTATCTCACTCTCTCTACATGAGGGACAAGGCCATCACCTAGTATCAATCATAAAGAAAATTGGTGGCCTTCACAATGATTTCAAATTATTTTGCTGATGTAACGAGTTTATAGCTAACCTGCATTTACTTGAAATTCACATGCTTAAGGTAAGAGTTGTTTGAGTATTGTATGGTAGTAGAACGTTTAGACATGGTGGAGTTGAAATAAACGTTCATTGGAGGTGAAAAAATGACATGAGTCAATCATGGTGTGTGATGATGTTTAGGAAAGGGATATTTTAGGCCTACTCATGTGTAGTTAGGTTAAAATGAGAATGAGAGTTTAGGCTTAAAATGATCAATAGGAAAAATGTAAACATTAGGGGATGATGGAAAGTAATGTGATGAGGGAAAAATGGGATAAGCATAGGGGTAAAAGTAATGTTTAACGATGACATACATCAGAATATTTATATTTAGAACCCCTCTGAGATCATTCCTTTAATATCAGACACTTTGACCACATTACCAACCTATCATTACCTATACCCAGAGTCAACAATTTCTTACAAAACCTTCCCATACAATAGACACCCCTTCCCAATGGCTGACTTTGATGACCAGAGTGATAACCTAACTAATGATGACTCCTTTAGGTAGTAACAAGTCAAATCCTAGAAGTGAGCAAATTTACTAATTTGACCTCCTTTAAAACAAGAAAAATTCACTTGAAATACCTTTCGACTAACAAAATAAACTAATCTAACATGGCTCCATTAGGGATGGAAGCCTCCCTGTGACGTGTCAAGAACAACAACCCATACTAGTATCCTTCCCATTAGTAAATATCGTCATAATATGCAAAAACTAATATACAAACTTTGAATCAGGAAAATTTACTAACTATAATGACTCTAATTGATAAAAACAATTGATTGAAAAACTAAATTATTTATGACAACGACCGGTTGAGATCTCATGGCCTTCACTTGTGGCTTAAAATCTTAACTATAACTACCAACACTTTCATTATTCAAAATTAAAATGGCATAGACAATGAAATGAACCTTCAAAGTCTAGCTTAAGTGAGGAAATGTTTGAGCAGCCTACCATTCAGAGGCCCTGCTCCAACTAGCTCATTTAAAAATTCTTCAAGTAAATATGCATTATTTGCTCTAAATGCAACAAATTTAAATGACCCCTTCCAAAAGTTCTCAAATTTCCCATGCTTTCCATTGTCTTCATTCTGAGCATCCCATTTCAGTATGAGATCTCCAATTTGAAAATCTATTTCCTTTTTCCTTTTATCATAGATCTTGTTGAATGAGTCTTGTAACAACTATGTGTTATTGAAAACCTATTCTCTTGACTTTTGTAGCTAAATCATTTGGCCAATTCTTCATTGTATGTCATTCAGCCTTGCTTCTTCTTCTTGGAACAATACCATGATTGACACTCTAAGAGATCAAGGAAAATATCCTCCATTCCATACACAAATTCAAATGGAGACATGCCTATGGATGTTTTAGTACTCACACAATCTCCCTATAGTGCATGGATTAGTATTTTGTGCTAGTTCCTTTTATTTTCCTACAATTTTTTTTTAACAATGTTAACCAAGACCTTGTTGGATGACTCTGCTAAGTCATTTCCATGAGGGTAATAGGTTCTGGAATGACCCAAAATGATGTTATATTTTATAGCAGAATTCAATCATCGTTTTTGAATAAAATGTAGTGGCATTGTCCATGATAATCATTTGTGCAAATCCAAAATGGGACAGAACATTGTCTTCCCGAAATTGAATGATAGTTGTATATGTGGACTGCCTAGTAGGGACTACTTCAATTGATTTTGTAAAATAACTTGATCCTGCTAAAATCCATTTAGGCTACTTAGACGAGGAAGGATGAATTTCTCCAATGAAATCATGTCCCCATTGTTGAAATGGTGACTCTATTGCTATAGGCTTTAGAGCCAGTGAAAGCAACTTCTTTCTATCCTCAAACATCTAGCATTCCTCATAGCTAGAAAACTCCATAGTAACATCAAGAAATCAACTAGACCAATAAAGGCCATCTCTTAAAATCTTATTCGTTGTAGTTTTCCAATATAAGTGACCACCACAGTCCCCCTTATGGAATTCCTTTATTGTTGCTTGAGACTCATCTCCCTGTAAACATTTAAGAAACACCCCACTAGGATCTTTCCAATAAAGGAACTGATCAATAATACAAAATTTCAATGCCTTCAATTTTAAAAACCGGGCTTTATTTTTAGGCCAATCTAGTGGTGCTTGTAAACACATAAAAAATATAGAATATCTACCTACCACATTGAAGTAGCAAATTTCTTTGGTATTTTGTGAACAACATTCGAGAGCTCTTATTCTATTAGGACAATGAGAAAATTAATTTGAATGGACTACAAATTTTATTATACCATCATCGAGTCCAAACCTTGACCGTTAATGAACTTTGTTGGCTTAATTTCTATGTCATATTCAAGAATTGTTGCAGTCCACTAGCCCCTCCTCCCATCTGGGTCACTTTGAGTTAATTTTTTTTTAATTGCAACACTAGGCACATAAACCACAACATGAGAATGAATAATGTACACCTGAAAGCCTTTCAAGGTATTAACAATTACAAATTCTTGTTTTTCAATTATGTCATATTTGACTGTAGCATCTCTGAGCACCCTCTTGAAAAATTCAATAAGTTGTTGGACTCCCTGTTGATTTTTTTGCAAAAGAACCATCAAAATAATGTGCGTGGATGCAAAAGAAAACACTATGAACTCCCTTGTGTAATATGGGTTGGCCAAGGTTGGAGCACAGGACAAGGCTACATTAACTTCACTGAATGGTTTCCTACTATCTTCATTCCATTTCACCTTGTTGTCCTGCTTCAGCATGTCTGTAATTTTTCTAGAAATCTTAGTTAGATTGGGAATGAAGCTTCTCAAAAAATTAATTCTACCCAAAAAGGACTAAATCTCCTTTTTACTCCTAGGAGCATCCATTTTATAAATTGTTGAAATTCTATTAAGGGCTATTTTTATCCCATCATTCAAAATGATATGACCTAACAATTTTCCTTCCTCCAAACCAAACATGGATTTTTTGGGATTTAGTGAGATGCCATGTTTCCCACACTTCTCTAAAACTGCTTTAAGTGTTGTAAATTCTCATTATCAAAATGTGAGTAAAAAGTAATCTCATGAAGGTATATGACAAGAAACTCATCCTTTTCTTTTACAAAAGATATGCCCATCACTCAATAAAAATTTGACCGCACAATCATCAAACCAAATGGCATCTTAGCATATTTGAAAGTACCTAGGGCATTGTGAAGGCAGCCTTATCATGGTCCTCTGCGTGAATCAAAATTTGGTTATACCCAGAGAATCCATCCAATAGTGACATTCTTCTGGTACCAACTACTTTCTAGAGAGCAAGGTCCATTTTTGGTAGCAGATAGTTGTCATTGAGAGACATCCTGTTTAAGTTCCTTAAATGTACTCAAAATCTAATTTCAGTTGTTTTATTTTCGATTGGTACCAAATTAGACAACCAATCTGAGAAATGAAAAGGAACTATAATGCCAGCATCAAAAAGTTTCCTTCTTTTTCATTTAAGGGCAGCAACATCAGATTGGTCCTTCACATCTTACGCTTAAATGGATTTTCATCCTTTTTTACTGGTATTATGTGCTAAATAATGTCTTTGTCGTACACCTTCGAGTCTTCATACCCCCAAGAAAAAACATTAGAGAACTTAGTAAAAAATTCAAAATATATTCTTTTCATATGGGGACTGAAGGTTTTGGACATTTTTATCATCTTTGGGTGTTCTGTTGTACCTATACTTCATTCTTCAATTCCCTTTCCAACTGGTGCTAATTTTGGTATTTTGGTCACATCATTTTGGTCAAACAATTCCTTCAACGATAACAAACCTCTTGGAAGGATATTGTCCTTTACCTGCAATATCTTCAACTCAAAGGCTTGCTTATCCAATTCCTCCTTCATTTGATTTATGAGAATATCCTTATCTCCATCTTCCCATTCGATGCCCCTTTCCCATCTAATTCTAGCAAACTCTTCTTTCATTAACAATAAATTTTCTACCTACTTTTCATTTTCAAAAACTTTCCAATAACCATTGTCATCTGAAACAGCGGGTCTATGTCATACCTCTACCCTATATTTTCCTTTAACATTACTAGGCATGTCGAAATAAGAGGCTGAAGTAGCCAATGCATCTGCAACAACATTGTCTTTCCTCGAAACCACTAAAAAACTATATTCAACAGAATTATGAAAATAATCAAGTACAACATTATGATAAGCTCACATGGGGGAATGTTTGGTTTGATATTGGCCTTTGACTTGCCTAACCACCAACTCAGAATCACCGAAAACAACAATTATTTTAGCCCTTGATTTTTTAAAATTTTTCAAACCCAAAATGAGAGCTTCGTATTCTGCCATACTGTTAGTACAATCAAACTTCAGTTTATATGAACACATCTTTGACTTACCAATTTCTGGATTGATAATCCATGCTCTTGCTATAGCTCCTTCTCTGCTTGCTACTCCATAAAAATACATTGTCCAAACTTGATGTTTCTTCCTTCCTTTACCATCTATTTCTCCTTTGAATTTTGCAGTTCTTTTTTAGGGTAGACTAGCTTATATGTCTCTCCTTTTGATTGTTGTCATGCCCTTTTTTTTATGACTATCTGCTTCAGATTTTTTTTTTTTGTAGATGTCCGTTTATTATTACTCAAAACTTCTAACTCCATTTATCTCTCTACCTTCCTTTTGAAATCTAATTTTCTTCGATTTTCCTACCCTAAATCCTCATGTAAAATTTATCTTTCCTGACTATTGTCCCTTTCTTCTTCAATCTCTGAGACAAGATCTTCATCATTGGGACAACTCCAATCAAATAGAATGAATCAATATACATCAAAAAGGACAATATACAGTGGATGGTTTATAGGCTTGTCCTTATTGCTAATCATATACTACATGAGAGGATCCCTGTACAACCTTCTCATATGACCTCCAAACATTGGAATTTTAATGTAGGACATGTCAATTCGTAATGCTCCATTCACATTTTCCATGTAAGATCTAGACAACAACATACCATATCTAGGACGTATGTCTGCCAACACAATGTCCATCACCATGGATTTAGAAGGAATCTTGGTCTAGGATATTGCTAGAACTTTAATTAAACCCAAAGATTTCACCTTCTTGGAATCAGATGAGTAAAGGTCCTTATATGGTCATGTAGTGTCTAATCAAAACCTCTCCATAATCACCTTTGCCCCAAAGATGATAATTGAATGATCATCCACTATGTTAACTGTATCCCAGGTTTTAACTAATTGATGCACCATTAAGATCTAAAATCTATATTAATTATTTATTAGTAATTCACGAAGACGAATAAAAATCTTTAACTTAGAAATTTTAGCTTTAAGATTAAAAAGGCTCGATACCTTTTCAATCTCTTTGTGAGAAACATCCTTCTTTTTTGCAGCCTCTTTGTCTTTGGGTATGTTTTCCTTCCGTTACAAGATAGTGACATGAGGATCCTTCATTTGGGCACTTGTGATAGGAATATCTCTCTTTCGAGCACTTGTGTTGGGGAGGTTATTTTTAACACTATTGGTGAGCACTTCTGTCCTTGCTACATTGTTGATTGGTCCACCTTCCTTTTTTGCATTACCTCTCACAATCCCATTCCTCAAATTATAACGCTGATACATTTGCATTATAAGATTCTAAAAACCCTTTATGTATTCCTCTAATTCAATATTCAATGGATCATTTTGGGATTGGGACAACAATAATTCTTCATCTTCTGCTTCAAAATTTTCAAGTTCCTCATGTTCTCAATCCTCTCTGGTCAAATAAAGCTCCTTCTCCCATCACCAAAAAACAAAATTTGGTCTTCACGAGATTCTTCCTATTCTTCTTCTTTATCTTGAGCACAATTTTGTTAGAAAGGTGGTGTTATTTTTTGTTGTGACTATTCCAGACCCTTCTATTCCGGAGGTTTGTCAGGAAACTGTGGCTGCCTTCAAAAACCTGGATGAATCTTGGTCTCTCAAACTGTTGTATGATCAGCGAGAGATATTTTCTCCATCATCTTCTCCATATTCCTAACCAATGTTTCAAATTTGGTGCCTGCAGAAGTGGCAGGATCCTCCTTTATGATAACTTTTTTCTCAGAATTCAACTTAGAGTATTTTGCTAATAAATTAGCCTCCACACTGACTGCATTATTTCGCATGTCGTCCAATGTTGTTGCCTTTCTTTATCTGATATGATAAGCCATTTTAGGGTTAAAATAATCTAGATAATGCAATAATGCCTACCCAGGAGAAGGCTTAATCTCTACAAGAATTGGATTGTACAATTTTTTGAACCTTGTAGAAAAATATTGAACAAATTCTCCAGACTTTCTTTTCAAATTATTGTACTCAATCAAGGTATGCAAGGGGTTATTTTTTTCACCCCTTCGAGAAAGGAAAGCTTCTTCTAACTCCTGATAATTTGCAAATGCTCCTGAGCAAGAACTCTTGAACCATTTCTTCACATCATAGAAAAAATCTCAGAAAATAATCTACTCTTAACATCATCATGGTCTACTTCCTCCAAATATATTAAACCACTAACCTTGTCAAGATGCTACTTGTGAGTAATATCTCTTGTGCCATCATAATATGGAAGTCTTTGCCCATAATTGGGAGGCAGATCATGAAGCTGGGCACGAAAGACCATAGAATCATATCCTCTTTCCATAGCTACTACTTCAGTAGTTGGATGACTGATCGGTGGTGTAACAACAACAACAGACGATGGAAGGACGCGATGAATGAAAGTTGAAACAAAGGATGAAGGATTTTGAAATGAATTCAAAACAGAGCCAGTAGTCTGAACATATTGAACAGGGATATTACTCTAAGATAGGATTCATAAGCTTTCTGAAATTTATCAACTAGACCTTTGAGCATATTGAACTGCTCGATGATATTATGACTAAAATCAATCTTTGGGGATGATATACAAGAACTATAATTCTCTGAATCTGGTATGATTTAAAATATACTCAAGTAGGATCTCGTTCTAAGCAATGGTATTTCAGAAGAAATTTATGGTGAGGAAAAAAATTTCATGAGAGGACAAAAACTAGCTTGATAACTAGCTTGACTTTGCCCCGCCACTCTCTCTTTCCTAAGAAGTTTTTAAGGATCAGGAAACACTACGGTGGGATTTGGGTGAGGGTTTTGCCTCGTGAACCTCCTAGAAGATAGATATTCTCAGACAAAGATACATCCAATGAAAATTTCTAACAGTCAAAATGAGAATGAGGGTTTAGGCCCAAAATGATCAATATGAAAAATATAAACATTAGGGAATGAGGGAAAATAATGTGATGAGAGGAAAACCAGATAATTTGAAGGGTAAATGTAATGTCCAAAAAAAGGCATATATCGAAATATTTATATTTATAAACCCTTCAATATCCTTCCTTCAATAGCAAGCAATTTAACCATATTACCAACCTATCATTACCTAATACCCAAGGTCAACAATTTATTACAAAACCTTCCCCTACAATAGACATCCCTTCCGCATGACTGACCTTGATGACGAGAGTGATAACCTAACTAATGATGACTCCTTTACGCAATACTAGGTCAAATCATGGCTGCGAGAAAATTTATGAATTTAACCTCCTTTAAAACAAGAAAAATGAACTTGAAATACCTTTCGACTGAAAAACTAACCAACTCTAGCACGTTTGATGGAACCACGATGAAATAGCTCCTATCAAGGGTCGATATACACGCAAGGTTCCCTACAGCCGAGCGCAAAATGGGTAAGCAATATATATGGAAAATAGTAATAAACCAAAAAAAAACTCACGACGATGGCAACTACCTTGAATTGGAGCAAGGAATAGTGCAAGTCACAATATAAATCGGTTTTTGAGAAATGAATTTGTATGCTTAGAGCCCAAGGGTCTGGTGATGAAAAAGTCTTTGTCCACGACATTACCATGTATACACACGGATCAGGAGTCAATTGTATATACAGGAACATTAAAAAGAGCCTTCAAAGAATTGTTGTACTAACCAGATGTTGAGAACAAGGTTTTGGAGGAAGATTGTAGGTTTGGGCATTGCCTAGAATTCTACGGGCATCGAGAGTGAACAATGGTGGACATTACCTAAAACTGTAGCACATAAGACCAGAAACTTGCTGGAGTTGCAGTGAAAGCTAGAATAGTTGGCAAAGTGAAAGAATGAGGGTTAGGGCTGCTCTGGCGCCAAGGGTAGTCACCCTCAACTAACCTCGAACATTCCTCAGCTGTCGATGGAGACCCAAAACACCTCCGTTATTGATTGGGGGATAATCCGAAGACCATCTGATGTCGCTGATCTACCATTGATTTGTCGGAGGAAAACAAGCAAAGTGGCCAACCTGCAAAGGTCTTTGGAAAGTTCAAAGACCCTGGATTACGCAAACTGGAGGTTGGGCTGGCTGACGGATACACCATAATAAACCTTGTCTCAGTGCTAATGAAACTTAGAATCAACATTAAACACAAAACCTTATGTTAGGAGCATGTGTGTTTTACAACCCTGAACTATGTATTAAACAAAAATCATATGCAAGGGAATGTGAATTATTTAAATGATAAAAATAACAATATACATGTTTCAATTGAAATGGTAAATATCATTATAACTATTAATGATTAGTTTACCATAATAATGTGTATATAAATAAAATATGGTGAGAGACTTTTTTATTTATAAAGTAAACTTCAACCATTGAACATTCCATATATATATTTTAAATATAACTGAATACTAGTGCTATCTGCAATCCACAATCCATGTATTTAAAAAATGAAACCTTAACCATTTAAAATACTTTCCACTAACCAATTCATAACTCTAACTAAAATAGTGGTTTTTTCTTAATTACAGTAATAAATATTATAAGTAATCATTAGTCTAGTATATATTTATATTAAAATGAGAAATATGTGTTAATATGACATTGTCATATTTGTTTTTTTAAATATAATTTTAGATAGAAAGCATTTTTGATTGACTACTGTAATTAAATATAAAGAACCAAAAAGAACAAACCTATGACATAAGCTAAAATCTAACTTATTGATGTATATAACCTTCCTAAAAACAATAGAAATTATAATTTAAAAACTGTTACAAGTTTTTGATGAAAATAAAAAATAAATTTTAAAATACTATAATTCTAAATCGATAAAACCGGAAATGTTAAGTGCAAATCAAAAATACAAACTTCCAAACCCACGCTTTCCCTTTCATCATAATAAGCGATTCCAAGTTGAAACTTCGTTTATGACTATAACACGAGATACTACTTCCTGAGCACAATTCTGGACCAACCTTCCAATACCATATAAAGGTCACGCCAGTGGCGGAATGACTTAACATTGCAAAGCGAAGACACCGTGACAAATCTTATCCTTAGGGGAAATAGGTTGCATCCTAAGGATGCAATAGATTTTACGTTGAGGTAAATGCAGAGACTCTGTATTGGTTCTAAACCGGTGATCATACTGTCGATATATATAAAACGAGTTAAATTTTTGTTTTTTTTCCTACATAGATTTATTATAGTAACAGTAATTGGGGGCATTCAAATATGAGTTAAGCTTATTATATTTGATATTATTACACCTCATTGGAATTAAGTTTAATATATTTGATATTATTAAATAAGATTTAATATTAAATTAATGTAATATTAAATAAATGTAATTTGGATATGTTTAATAATTATTAAAAAGTCATTATGGTTTTGATTATCTTGCGAATTATAAATAAAGATGGAGTTCTTTTTATCAGGGTGCAAGACTTTGAAATTTATTGTCTTTAGAATTTAGCTTATTGAAAATTCATATAAAATTAGAAGGAAAGTGTATATACTTTGTTATGTGTATGTTTATAAAACTATCAATTATATCTGTATTTTCATATATTAAGTAATTTTTATGTAATATATGGCATATAACATATTTTCATAAATAATTAGAGTATGGCAAGACTACAAACTTATCTTAATATTCAAAATTGTAATTTGATTAACAAAATTTCTTCATCAGCCTAATATAGAGAAATTTAAGTATTTTATATTAAACATTACATTAATACCAAAATACATACCATAATAATTGATTTAAAAAAAAAACAAAACATTTTATGAATTTCTCAAACTAATTGCTTGAAAAATATTTTGAAATTTCTCAAAAATTTAATATCTTAGAAGCTACTGCAAATACCTGTAAGTGTAAATTTGAACATGAAATTGCTTTTTACTAATGAGAAAATTTACACTCTAAATTTAATATTTTTCAAAGTTCAATAATATTACATAATTATTAAAATAATTAACATATATTTAACAATAATATAATTAATAGTGAAACAAAAAATAATTAATATTTAATTTCAATATATATATATATATATATATATATATATATATATATATATATATATAATTAATTAATTATTTAGTTAGTTGTTATGTATTTGCTATATAGTTTTCTCTGAAAAGTTTTATTCATCTTATAAAAGCAAATTGATATATAAAAAAATAAAGTAACTTGTAAAAGCTCTTTCTTTTTATAGAAATGGTATTTTGAAATGAGTTTCTATAGTTAAACTTTCCATAGTTAAAAACCAGCTAATAAAATAAACTACTTCATTTTAATTTTAACTATGTTACAACTGTACTAATAAATTTTACACTAAATAATACAAATTTTAAATACACAACATTTCTATATAAACCATATATTTAAAATATTAAACCATACGAATTTCAACCATTAAACATTAACTCATGGATGGGAGAAAACAATTCATAACTGTAACGGTATTATTAGCTTTTATTTATATTACGATTAAATATATAAAGATATATTTTAATTATCAATTTAATATTAGTTTATGTAAAATGGAAGACTAGATGGGAAGGAAAAATTGGTCAGTATGTAATAAGTTTGATTGTTTTTAACAAACGTACTTTTTATTTTGGCAAAAATTTAAAATTATTTTTATTCATTAACTTTTCTCTCTTCAACATTTAAAAGAAATAAATTAATTAAATTAACTGTTCAAAAACATATAAGTATATAGAAAAATGAAAATCTAAACTATAATTTAGGATCATTTTTACACTTTAACTAAAAAACGTTAATATGATACCTCCTCTGTCGTTTAAAAATAACATAAGTTCCAATAATAGACATTTTACAGATTTCCTATAAAAATTTCCAATAAATTTAAAAAAAACATGAATCACGAGTGGGAAAAAATAAATTGAAAAAACAAATGTAAGGTTTCAAACGTGCGTCTTCCCTTTCAGCACAACAGAAAATTCCACGGTTAGACTCTTCATTACGACAAAACAACACAAGACCTAATCCCTTGAGCACAATTCTTGGCTCACCCGAAGACCGTGTAGAGATCAGGCCACTTGCAAAATAATTTAAACTTGCATAACCAAGAGAACATGACAAACCTTAACAAAGCTTCATTATGTGGACTTCATATACTAACCTCAACACTTAGGCTCACTCATCACGAATAAAGTTGGATTTGTAGAGTAACGAAAAGGTTTATAGAAATGATGCAGGAGCATCGGGACGGGCCAGCAATGTGGGAAATTGCTCACATGTTGTGGTTTGACAAATTGGATTTCATTTGTGGGTGATTTTAGTATTACTATGAGAGTCGATTTCATAATTAGTTTGTTATTGTAATAAGTGAAATCTCTCCATTTAGTATTTGATTTGTTAGGCGCATCAAAATATTTCTGTTGGAATAAATTTATGGAAGATTACCTTATCTATCTGTTAGAGTAATTAGTGGAAAATATGTAGACAAATTGTAACAAGCGAGGGGATTCTACGCAGAAGAACTAGCCATGGAATCCATAACAGCATCGAAACAAATCCTTACCGCCACTCATATTCGGTAATTATTATAACAGAAGCTAAAGAAGGGGCGATTCTGGTGGCAATTAATTGTAAACTGAAGATCTCTGACAGATGCTAAAGAAGGGGCGATTCTGGTGGCAATTAATTGTAAACTGAAGATCTCTTGGAGCGTATCAACGCCGATTCCTCGTGGGCAATCTTGATTCAGATCGCATGAAATCTGGGAAATAGTGGACCAGTAAAGTCCATCGCGCCACTGTTGCCGTTTCGAATTCGACGGCTTTCTTGTTTACAACGGGAGTATGGATCAGTTAGTGAAAGCAAGGTGGGTCGAAGATGACGATTGTTCACCAAATCGAAATGCTATTTACTGTCCCCAAATCCTGTGTTATCGCCTGCGTGGGTGCAAGAATTTTATTTGTATTTTATAAACACAAATTCTACCTACATATACAACCCCGGCCGTCGGTCTAAATGTGTGTAGACCATGAAAAAGTTCTTCTAAATAAGTTTTTCACGTCTTTTAAGATGACTTGTTTTAAACACATAAGTAGCGTTATTATTTTACTATGATGACTATGTCTAAGTCATTTGGTTGGTCATGGAAATTATGTAATTGTATATGATAGTCTGGAATTGGCTCGTAGGCGGTAGATAGTGATATTCTTTTTAATGATTAAGAACCGAAGTTTTCATATGCCTGAAGCTGTGTTCAACTAGCGTTTTTAGTTATTCTTTGTTCAATACAAGTGGTTGTTATCTATTATGCGAGGGCAAAAGATTGTAATGTGCTGCGCCGGTAATGAAACAAGGAAGAATCTAGATTTTATGTTTAAGAGAAGTAGAGTTTCTATTTTGGTAGTTCGGCATTTTAGAAGTTAAGCAGATTGATATGTATGTATATTGAGATCTGTTGCTTTGCAGATTGAGCTCAGAGTTTCAGGTACATTATTTTTGGTATCAGAGCCAAGAGATACAGGTGGTTGCAGCCAAGATGCCGCCAAGGCAGGTAATTGGTCGAGGAAAACCAGAACCAAATGCAGTCCTTATAGAAGAAGTGCGGAGACTGCATGAACGAATGGAGACAATGGAAACAGCTCAGAGAAGAGCACCTGATGAGAGAACTGAGAGTTCTTCAGAAGAATCTGATGAAGAGGTCGAAGCAGGAGAAGAAAATGAAACTGCCGAAGTCCTCAAGATGCTGGCAAAAGTTGGAAGCAAACCCAAGATAGAAATTCCTATGTATGAAGGGAGTTTGAATGCAGAAGAGCTCATGGATTGGATTAGATCCATAGATCAGTATTTCGATTATGAAGAGGTTGAGGAGAATAAGAGGGTGAAGTTTGCAGTCACTAGACTGAAGGGCCATGCAGCCATCTGGTGGGACGAGTTACAGACATCAAGAATGCGAAAGGGGAAATCTAAGATCAAGCAGTGGGATAAAATGGTAAGCAAACTCAAAGCCAAGTTTTTGCCTAAAGACTATCATTTGAATCTTTTTAAGGAGATGCAAAATTTGAAGCAGAAAGGAATGTTTGTTAAAGAATATACTGAAGAATTTTACAGGTTAAGCATCAGAACATGGCATGTAGAAGATGCTCTGGAGAAAGTAGCCAGATATGTTAATGGGCTAAGGTATGAAATCCAAGACGAGATTAGCCTGTTAAGTTTGAAAACTGTTGAAGATGCCTATCAAGCAAGTTTGGAAGCAGAGGAGAAAATATTGTGGAAACAGAGTCAAAGAAACAGAGGAAAGAGCTCAGCGAGAGGTAGAGGATCAGTCAGATCCAGAGGAACACAACATCAGTTTGAAGCAGGAAGTTCAAGCAGCAGATCACTACAGATGGGTGACTCTAGTAGAGGGAGATTCGCGCCCAGAGGAAGAGGGCGGGGAAGAGATGTTAGGTGTTATATCTGTGGAGAATGGGGGCATATGTCGCGGGACTGTCCTCATAACAAATCAGCAAGCCAGAGGGGTGCAAATGTGGTTGAGGCAAAGCCGGAACCACCTCGACTTATAGAGAAGCAAGAACCACCGGAGGAAGGTGAATCATTGCTGCTTAGAAGGACTTTGTTGAGATCAGAAAAGGAGATTGGAGAACCTGCGCAAAGAAAGAATTTGTTCAGAACTACATGCAAATCGAAGGGTAAGTGTTGTAAGGTTATAATTGATAGTGGGAGTACTGACAATCTTGTGTCTACAGAAATGGTGGAAAAGCTTGGGTTAACAAAGAGAGCACATCCTGTACCTTACAAAGTATCTTAGCTTCAGAAGGGTCATCAAGTCATCGTGACAAAACAGTGTAATGTGGAAATGCAGATTGGTACATACAGAGATGTGATTTTATGTAACATAATGCCCATGGACGTATGTCACCTGTTATTAGGGAGACCATGGCAATTTGACCGAAAGGCGATTCATGATGGAAGAAGAAATACATACACCATAGAAAAGGATGGAGTTAAGCATAAGTTGCTGCGAGTGCAGAATGATGCTGATAAAGAGCTGCCTGAAAATAATATTATGCTGATCAGTAGCAAAGAATTTCTACAAGAGGTGGATAAAAGCGCAGAGATGCATTTCGCTATCGTGAGAAGGCCAAAGGTAATTTTAACCTCCACAAATTTACATGATTTGCCTGAAGAAATTCAATCTGTGTTAAATAGTTACATGGATATCATTGTGGATGAATTGCCAAATGAATTACCACCGATTAGATGTATAAGTCACCATATCGACTTAATACCAGGAGCAAATCTACCTAATAAAGCTGCATATAGACTAACTCCTCAGGAAAATGCAGAAGTTGCAAGACAGGTTCAAGAATTGATGGACAAGGGGCTGATTCGAGAAAGTCTGAGTCCGTGTGATGTGCCAATGGTGCTTAGTCCGAAAAAGGGAGGAGAATGGCGCATGTGCACCGATTCCAGAGCTATCAACAAGATAACAGTCAGGTATAGATTTCCTTTGCCTAGGATGGATGATTTAATGGATTGTTTAAGTGGATCCAGGTACTTCACTAAGATAGATCTGAAAAGCGGGTATCATCAGATCAGAATTCGGGAAGGCGATGAGTGGAAAACCGCTTTCAAAACCAACAGTGGATTGTATGAGTGGTTAGTGATGCCTTTTGGGCTCACTAATGCGCCCAGCACATTCATGAGACTAATGAATGAGGTTCTAAAAGAATACACAGGTAAATTTGTTGTTGTTTACCTTGATGATATCCTAGTTTTCAGCAAAAGTAAAGAGGAGCGTTTGGAACACTTGAAGTTAGTTTTGAAAACTCTGCAGAAAGAGAAACTACTAATCAATCTGAAGAAATGTAGTTTCATGAAAGAGGAGCTGGTATATTTGGGATTTGTGATTTCCAGAGACGGTTTGAAAATGGATCCGGAAAAGGTACAAGCAATCAAAAACTGACCTACTCCCAGGAGTGTCTTTGAGGTAAGAAGTTTCCATGGACTTGCTAGTTTCTACCGAAAATTTATAAAGGGATTTAGTCAAGTTTGTGCACCAATCCTTGAGACAATCAAGGAGGTCAATCAGCCATTTCGACGGACAGAAGCAGCTGATAGGAATTTCAATTTGTTGAAAAGAAAGATAACAGAAAAGCCTATTCTAGCCTTACCAAATTTCGAGAAAGTCTTTCAAGTGGAAACCGATGCAAGTGGAGAAGCAGTTGGTGCGGTGCTAAGCCAAGAGCAAAGGCCGATATCATATTTCAGCGAGAAGTTAAATGATGCAAAGAAAAAGTATTCTTCTTATGATAAATAATTTTACGCTATTGTGCAGGCATTAAAAAAGTGGAGGCATTACTTTCTACCAAAGGAGTTCATCTTATATTCAGACAACAATGCTTTGCAGTTTATTAATAATCAGCCAAAGCTAAATCAGAAGCACGCCAACTGAGTGGAATTTCTGCAAAGTTTCACTTTTGTAATAAAGCATAAAAGTGGTAAGTCTAACAAAGTGGCGGATGCATTGAGCAGAGTAAGTTTTCTTTTGCAAGAATTTAAAGTGGGTGTTGTAGGTTTTGATGAAATGATAGAAATGTACAAGGATGATGAGGATTTTAAAGACGTCTACACAACAGTGCAGAATCCGGTGAGCAATAACAGAAGTCAATGGATGGATTACCTTGTTCAAGAGGCCTGTTATTTAAAAGCAACAAATTATGCATTCCTAAATGTTCCATGAGAGAGAACATCATTAAAGAGAAGCACAGTGGATGATTGTCTGGTCATTTTGGACAAGACAAAACTTTTGCTTAGGTGAATGCTTTTTATTATTGGCCTAAAATGCAAACTGATGTTAAAAAGTTTGTTGAGAAATGCAGGGTATGTCAGTATGCCAAAGGAAGGAGTCAAAATACCGGACTATATCAGCCATTGCCCATACCAGATCGACCATGGGATGGAGTGAGTATGGATTTTGTTTTGGGTTTGCCAAAAACTCCGAGAGGAAACGATTCTATTTATGTTGTTGTAGACAGATTTTCTAAAATGGCTCATTTTATTGCTTGTAAGAAGACTAATGATGCCACACACATAGAAAATTTGTTCTTTTCAGAGATTGTAAGATTGCATGGTTTGCCTGCAAGTATTGTATCAGACCGAGACACTAAATTTGTAGGGCATTTTTGGAGGACACTTTGGAAGAAACTAGGAACTAAACTCAGTTTTAGTTCAGCTTACCATCCTCAAATGGATGGTCAAACTGAAGTTGTAAACAGAAGTTTGGGGAATATATTAAGAAGTTTAGTACATCAGAATCCCAAACAGTCAGATTTGGCATTAGCTCAAGCTGAATTTGCTTACAATGACACACCAAACTGAAGCACTAGAATGAGTCCATTTCAGATTGTCTTTGGAATGCATCCGAGAGGAGTATATGAGCTAAGAGACTTGGGGAAATAGGAAGCTAGAAGTGCAAGTGCTGAAGATTTTGCTGAACAAACGCAGAAGCTACAGGAAGAGGTTAAAGGTAAACTACAGGAAAGTAGCAAGAGATACAAGCAGAGAGAAGATTTGAGAAGGAGACAAAAAGAGTTTCAGGTAGGAGATTTGGTCATGGCATATTTGAGAAAAGAGAGATTTCCTACAAAAACTTACGATAAGCTGAAACTGAAGAAGATAGGCCCATGTAAAATCAAAAGGAAATTTTCAGCCAATGGATATGAGATTGAGTTGCCGGAAGGGATCGAAATATCTCCCATTTTTAATATTGCAGACTTATATCCATTCAGAGAGGCAGAAACAGAATTGCAGACTAAAGCTACAGGTGATGAAGTTCAAACTGTGGATTGGAAAGAACAGGTACCAAAAACATTCAAGAAAGAAGTTGAAGCTATTTTAGATCAGAGGATATCCAAGAAAACTCGAGGGCAGACATATTTTCAGTATCTTGTCAAGTGGAAAGCGCAGCCAGTGGAAGATTACAGTTGGTTGACAGCAACTGAATTGCAGAAATATGGCATAAATCTTGAAAGTTTAAAGAACCAATCTTTTCTTCTCCGGGAGGCTGATGCAGGAGCATCAGGACGGGCCAACAATGTCAGAAATTGCCCACATGTTGTGGCTTGACAAATTGGATTTCATTTGCTGTTGATTTTAGTATTACTATGAGAGTCGATTTCATAATTAGTTTGTTATTGTAATAAGTGAAATCTCTTCATTTAGTATTTGATTTGTTAGGCGCATCAAAATATTTCTGTTGGAATAAATTTATGGAAGATTACCTTATCTATCTGTTAGAGTAATTAGTGGAAAATATGTAGACAAATTGTAACCAGCGAGGGGATTCTGCGCATAAGAACTGGCCATGGAATCCACAACAGCATTGAGACAAATCCTTACCACCACTCATATTCGGTAATTATTATAACAAATGCTAAAGAAGGGGTGATTCTGGTGGCAATTAATTATAAACTGAAGATCTCTGACAGATGCTAAAAAAGGGGCGATTCTGGTGGCAATTAATTGTAAACTGAAGATCTCTTGGAGCGTATCAACGCCGATTCCTCGTGGGCAATCTTGATTCAGATCGCATGAAATCTGGGAAATAGTGGACCAGTAAAGTCCATCACGCCACTGTTGTCATTTCGAATTCGACGACTTTCTTGTTTACAATGAGAGTATGGATCAGTTAGTGAAAGCAAGGTGGGTCGAAGATGACGATTGTTCACCAAATCGAAATGCTATTTACTGTCTCCAAATCCTGTGTTATCGCCTGCGTGGGTGCAAGAATTTTTTTTGTATTTTATAAATACAAATTCTATTTACATATACAGCCCTGGCCGTCGGTCTAAATGTGTGTAGACCATGAAAAAGTTCTTCTAAATAAGTTTTTCACGTCTTTTAAGATGACTTGCTGTAAACACAGAAGTAACATTATTATTTTACTATGATGACTCTGTCTAAGTCATTTGGTTGGTCATGGAAATTATGTAATTGTATATGATAGTCTGGAATTGGCTCGTAGGCCGGTAGATAGTGATATTTTTTTTAATGATTAAGAATCGAAGTTTTCATATGCCTGAAGCTGTGTTCAACTAGCGTTTTTAGTTATTCTTTGTTCAATACAAGTGGTTGTTATCTATTATGCGTGGACAAAAGATTGTGATGTGCTGCGCCAATAATGAAACAAGGAAGAATCCATATTTTATGTTTAAGAGAAGTAGAGTTTCTATTTTGGTAGTTCGGCATTTTAGAAGTTAAGCAGATTGATATGTATGTATACTGAAATCTGTTGCTTGCAGATTGAGCTCAGAGTTTCAGGTACATTAAAAAAGAAGAGTTAAATTTTTAAATTGTATTACAATATTAGATTTTCTTTACGAGTATAATGGTTGAATGATTTATTAAACATATAAGTGGGTGTGAGGATTATGCTTATTATTATTAAAGAATGCCTACATTTAGTGTGGTGTGTTATAGTAATCAGAATTAAAGTTTTTTTTTTCATTATTGCCTTTATATGGTAAAGTTTTTCTATGATCTTATAGAGATCAAGTTATTAGTATTTTTTTACAGAAGTGTTAGATCAAAGAAGTGTTAGATCATGTTATTAGTTTGAGTCTAACTTAAGGTTATGTTAAAAAAATTTGAAGTAATGATGAAAATAGTCGTTGACTTCCTAAAGTATAGGTTTAGTAAATCGAGGATTAATGTGCCATCCAAGTTATAGATAAAGGTAATAATTAGTTTGGTATTTGATTATTGGGAAAAGTTAGTGATATATTTTGATTGAGTTACATGGTCAAATGTGGTAGTACATCATATCCTTGTAACGATTTGTTGCTGCTCTTCATCTTTGCATTGCGCTTGAACATTTTAACTTGAAGAGTTATCATTACACTTGAAAGAAGTTTTGGACAAGGTGGAAAATTTTAGAGACATGTTTTGGCTTTTAAAAATCCGTTGAGTTCATTATTCATCCTCCTTAGGCTATGTGGATATCAATGGAAAGCTCGTTGCATTTTGGCTACATGGGGTTGCTGAGCTTCTAAAAATGGAGGTTTTTTTGTCACCGCCACCACCTCAAGGTTCTAAATTTTTGTTTTATTGAACAATTCACATTATCTACCTTCAAACTTATCTTAAACATTCAAAGGGAATGCCTAGCTAGTCCTCCGAGAGTCAACCTCCTTATTGTTGTGTTTTATTGTTGCGTTAGTGTCAAAGACTATAAGATATGAAGAAAATAAATTATTTTGCACTTATTTTTATAAGTGGAGTTTCAAAGAGGCTTCATGAGGTTTTCAACATCATCTATCAACCATTTTTCTCAGCCAAGGACTCCAACACCTAGTCAAGCCTATGCAAGAAAATATTTCTTGTGCTAAGTAGTTGTGCTTTTGCAATCTATGATGATTTTGAAGAATGGAAGGATGAAGTATGAACATACGTCTCTTGAGAGGTTTTCTGGTGTTTCACAGGTTATTCTCCATCTATTAATTTGTTGTGTTTTTTCTCTCTTTCTTTGCTTTTCTAATCTGAACAATGGGAAATGAATCATGAGAGACAAAAAGACTTTTTGTCAAAGGCTAACTAAATAAAAAAAACCTCATTTATTTTCTTCAAACATGTTATATATTGGAATATTCAAATGAATCTTTACATCCTACTTCTTAGATTTTGTCCTTTGGGCATGGATTCTAAGAGTCTCAAGAAGATTTTTCAAAAAATGAGAGAGTTTTATTTCAAGGAGAAGCTTACCTACAAAAATCCCTCTTATTTTTTATAGAGGTGTCACAGTATGGGAATTACAGGTGTTACTTTGAGACTCATTTTTCACAATTTCGCCAAACCTGATTTGTTGAGAGAGTTCTAGATTTTTTTGGAATTTGACTTAGAGAGAGTTCTAGATTTTTTTGGAATTTGACTTAGTAAACCTCCAACTTGTCTGATTTGGATGATAAATTTTGAATATTTTTCTACACAATCCCATGATTTTCTCTTTAGTTAGCATAATGTTGGTTACTCAAAAACCAAACCCTAGATAGTAAAATATGGGCATATTTTCCAAATATTCTATTCCTAAAGCATTGTAACCTCTTCCTATATTTGGGAAAAGGATGGATTTCGACCTTCTTAGTAAAGTGATGAGCTAATTGTTTATATTTCATGAATTTTGGTGTTAAAAGAGTGGGTCAAGGTTTGATAGAGAACACATTGAGCATTGTACATTTTCAATAAAAAGCTCAAGTGAATGACGATGGCCAAAGTTTACTTGTTCAAAGATTCATGTACCATTTTTTATTGTGATTTTTATCTCATATTTCTGTTTCATTTTCTTTTTTTATTTCCATGAATAAATGTCATGTCTTCAATTTTTAGTTAAGCAATAATTTATTTCAGAATTCACTTTTAAGTGCTATGTTATAGCTGGACATTTTAGTTTTTTTCCTTCATTGTAATATCTAAAATTCATGGTCAGCAAGATGCTTTAGATGTTATCAATTCCACTACTCCTCTGCTTACCTCTCTACAATTAAATTCCAGAAAGACACCATAAGGATTGCCTACCTTGCCCCTATCTAAGGATTCCCCACTTTCCCATCATATCACTAGAAATAATTAGCTCAATATGACTCCATGCCTAATGGATTTTCCCTCTTACCTTCTATCAGACAATTAAAACATATTCCTCTCTAACCTTTATACCTAGCCTAAAACCTAAGACAGCTAGTCATCTAAGTGATTGGAAATTCACATGGAGAGAGCCTTCTATATGGATATAATCAAGTTTTAAAGTGTTTTTTGGTTACCTTTGCGTTCCTCTCCTCAACCCGGAGGAATTATGGAGTGCTAACACCCACTACATTATTAGGTATCAATTGATATAATGTGGTATTTCTCAATAGGCAATTGGAAAGTTCTTATGATCATGGTTTTATTTATAGTTATAAATAAAGATCGAGTCCTCTTTTTGGGATGTATATAATTTATTGTATCTGGAGTTTAGTTCAATGACATGTCACGTGATCTTAAGAGTCAACTCAACATGAGTGGATTCCTTCCATAAAAGGCTCAACTGTGAGAAAGATATTTTCATATATGAATTAAAAGTGATTTTCTATCTTATTTTTATCTACAACACATTTTCGTATCTAAGATAATTCTTTGCTGACATCATAATATTTTCTTGGGTAAAAGATGAATATTTTTTACCTTTTATTTTCTATTTATATCTAAAAGGTAAGAAAAATAACTAGAAGAAAAATATTGATCAACTCACTTAACTTTATGAGCATAATTTGAAGAAAATAACTAAATATCTAAGTTCCTCTTGGAAAATACCCAAGTTAGAAAAATATATAGAATTGAAGGAACCAAATTGGAGTTTGGGAAGTGAAAATATTACTACTACAAAATTTAGAGTTTCTACATGAAGCCAACTAATGCTATTGAAATGAGTATTTTGAGGGCTTTTATTTGGTTTATTATATGATATATTTTAAATCAATATTCACAATCTTGTAAGCCTTACAAATTTCTTCCTTAAATATCTTATCTCTCATGCTTATAATGGCTGATGGGAGCATGGAAGGATGTATTAGTTATTCTCATGAAGATATGGTCAAATTATGGAAAATCCAAAGAGCCCCTAATATAGTATTTGTTGAAAAGGCTATGGATTATAAGGAGCATATCAAAAAATGGTTACCCAAAGTATAAAAGTTTCAACCCCCTAGGTGTTCATATTGTTTGACTTCAAATGTATATTTGAATAAAGGAAATATAAGATGGCTATGAACTAATCCTAACTATTCATTATTTGAGTGTTATTGAAGATTTATATAAGTATCGTATGCTATGGCTAGTATGATTAAAAAAAAGTTGTAAAGAATGATATATGGATAGTTTTAATTTCTATAACTTCTAACTTATATATGATGAGTCTATTCTACCTTATACTTAGGATGTTATGGTAGAAAATATAGATCAAGTTATGAATACAAGATTTTAGGATTCCTCTTCTTTAGTAGTAATGTTCTTCCTAGATCCATATCCAGACTTTACACATGCGTTGACATTTTTTTGCATATGGATGGATCTATATATTTGGATCTGCAAGCTCATGTTTGTAACTTGGAGCAACATTCTTAGCTAGTATTGAGCACAATCATATTTAGTGGCAAGGCAATATGAGCTCTTTGCAATGGGACCCAGGTTTATGGATGAGCTCCTCATATTACTTTAGTATTTCATTTTTCACTTACAAAAGCTACATTGGTTGCTTCATCAAGGATTTAGGTACTCATATATGGGACACTAATTTATGTTCAATATTGTTGGACTACAGGGTGAAGGTATCTAGTACTTGTACATGGAACCATAGTTCCATGGATTTATTTTACATTGATCTAAAAATCACTCTTGAGTGATCTCAATTAAAGAATTATTGAATGAAGGTATTACAGACTCATGTGCTAGTGTGTGTCTATGTTATTTTAGGAAATGGATCGATCAGATTGCAAAATACACAAACACTGGAAAATAGAAAACAATAGGAGAAACACAGTGAGAAAACACAAGAACACAACAAATTAATAAGGATTTCAACCTATCCTCCACAACTACCTCTCTGATCTAACTTTCAGTGGTGGCCTTCTTTTATTGTGTCTTTAAAGCAGAGATTTACAATGACAAGCTCAAATTGAGTCTCCTGAAATAGAAAAGATGATTGGCAGGGTGGTTCTTGGATTCCCCAAGCCACTGGAGTGCACAGACTCTTTTCCTCTGTAAGTCTTGACTTCTCTGGTCTTTAATGGGAGGATTCCAATGTGGAGCTCAATTCTCGATAGATCCTCTCAGGGATTGCTTGAACCTCTCAAGTTTCCTGTCTACTTGATGCTTCCTTAGGCTGCAGGTCAGCTCGGCCCTCTGTCTTTCTGCTTCTTGCTTCACTGTCTCTTCTTTTCTTTGTCTTCACTCTCTTCTCCTCTCAGTATCTTCTATTTTGTCTATTCATGGATTAAAGCCAATTTGTATCACGACTGTTCAATTCCTCTTCTGCCCCTGTCAGATCACCTGCTGTTGCTCGCTTAGAGTTTCCTATCTCTAAGTCATCATCAATGGCTCACAGGGAGTGGCCACTTGTCCTCTCGTGAACTACACCAACTCTTCCTCAATGGTTCAGTTTTTTTCGGTTAAGTTATGCAACGACTCACCCGCCAAATTAGTGGTCAAATCGGACTTCAAACTCTTATATGTTGCAGCTTAATCCCGTGTCAAATTTGGTTTCTCCATCGGGTGTGATCTCTGTCGTCAGATCTGGAGCCTTTAGATCCTACGCCATTTTCTCATTTTCCCAAGGGTGAGAAGGAACTGGTAATGGAGTGTACAAGCCTAGTTTTCTATTGCTAGGCTTGCTTTTGGCACACGTAGTACACCCTCTTACATATCTAGAAACTGTCTCATTCATTCTTGGCTAATAACAAAATCATTGCAGCTGTGCAGCTGTTTTACTTACCCCAAAGTGACTTGTTATCAGAGAAGTGTGTGCTTCCCTAATTATCTTTACTTTCTTAGTTTGTGGAATGCATAACCTCCCACAATGGTATAAGAGTCAGTCCTTTACATGATAATCCAATTCTTCTACTCGTTTGCCTTGACTTAAAGTTGCATATACATATTTAAAGTCTATATCTTGAGCATACTATTCAATGTAGCTTTCATGCAGCACAAAATTATGCTTAAGTATAGTAGATGCATTTATAATAGGTCTAGATAACATAATTGCAACTTTATTATGTATGCCCTTTTTATATCTAATGACTAAACGAACCTGTTGTAGAAAACCCATCCATCTATAGTGTCTTGATTAATGCAACTTAGTTTGGGAGTGTAGATATTGAAGTGGCTGATGAGCAATATGTATTATTGTCTCTTTGCCCATTAAGTAATGTTTCCACATTTTCACACTCTGTACTAATGCATACAATTATTTATCATATGTATGATAGTTAACTATAGTAGGATTAAAAGTATCAGAATGATAACATATGGGTTTTTCATGCTGTGTCAACACTACTCCCATGGCATAGTCAATGACATCTATTTGGATCTCAAATGGTCTTTGAAGATCAAGTACTTCTAGTACAGGTGTTGTACTCATATTTTCTTTCAAGGTGTCGAAGGCTTTTTGTTGTTTTCCTCCCCACTAGAATACCTTGTTCAATCCCGTTAAAGCATGTAAGGGAGCTACAATTGAGGAAAAGTTAGAAACGAACTTCCTCCAACATTGTGCTAGTCCTAAGAAGCTTCTAACTTCTATAGCAGATTTCGGTTAGGCCAGTTTACAATGATTGCAACCTTAGAGGGATCTATCTTCAATTCAGCACCCCCTACTATATGACCCAAATAATTTAGAGATGTTCTACCAAATTCACATTTTGAGAGTTTAACATGAAGTTTTTCTCTTTTCAAAACATCTAATGTCTACTTAACATGCTTTAAGTGTTCTTCCCATGTTTTTCTAAAAATCAGAATGTCATCCAAATACACAATAACAAAATCATCAAGAAAATGTTTGAGTAGATCATTCATTAATCTCATGAAAGTAGCAGGAGCATTAGTTAAGCCAAAAGGCATAACCAACCACTCATACAATCCCCGCTTTATTTTGAAAGCAGTCTTCCATGCATCTCATTCTGCAACTTTGACCTGATGGTATCCACTGTGCAAGACTAGCTTGGAGAAATAAACAACTTCCTTCAATTGATCTAAAAGATCATCTATGCGAGGAAGGGGATAACGATTTTTGATTGTTATCTTATTCAGTGCTCGATAGTCAATGCACATTCTCCACGAGCCATCTTTCTTTCTCACCAAAATGATTGGTGACCCACATGGTGATGTGCTAGGCTCGATGAACCCTTTCTCGAGCAACTCCTGCACCTACTTCGTGATTTCAACATTCTCTAAAGCAGACAACCTTTTATACCTGTAGTAGCAATGGTTGTTTCATCTCCCGAATCTGGCCCCAAATCTTTCTAAATAGCTGCAGCAGTCTCCTTCTTCTTGCCCTCAAACTTCTGAGGTCTCATCTCTGGATGCAGAATCCAACAATGCTCATCATCATGGACACCCTTTTTATAGTTAGTGCATGACGCTTTCTCTTCTGTGCAATGTTAGCCTTCCTTGCTTTCCATTTCTACTTTCTTTTCTCCTTGCTCTTGCTTGCAGTGTGCTGGGATGGTCCTCCAACTTCTGGACTTCCATTCTTTCCTCTAGCTTCTAGATGAGTAGCTTATATAGATACCTCATCTATACTAGTGGGATTAAACATGAGGATGGTGTGTCTCATGTAGCTGTGTAGAACACCAATGTACTTCAATAGAGTCTCTGGTGAGTCTAATGAGATTTCTAGAATCAATGCTCTCTTTCTAAATTCTAGAGTGTACCCTTGCACACTTTGCCCTTTCAACTGTCGAAGAGTTTGCCAACTCATCATGGCTTTTTGCATGTAGGCCAATGGATAGAACTACTTTTTGATTACAAAAACAAATTCACTCGAGACAGAGATAGTCTTACCATGTCTTTTCATGTCAGCTTGGGTTCTGCCTTCCCACCAAACCAAGGTAGTGCCTCTAAGCCATAGCTTGCAAGCTGAATCTTGCTCCTGTCTAAGTCAATATTCTGCACTTTGCAATACACATCAATTTTTCTAATCCAATTGTCCAACTTTTTTGCATTTAACTCTCCATGATATATAAGGAGATAAAATTTGACATCTAGTTTGATTAAAGATGCTTTCTTTTTGTTTTCAAGGCTGTTAGGAGGTGTGAGAAAGCTTTCCTTTTTCCCTTTTCCTTTTGAGTGGTCATGGAAATGAGACTCATCTTCTCCTTTGTCTTATTTAGAGCCTGATGAATCTTCATCCTTATGTTTTCTAAAGTTTGTATACATTTCTTCTACCATGGACTTCATGGGTAGGAAAATTTCTATGAATGGAGGGTCTCGCCCCATAGAACCTTCGCCTGACATTGTCTTCCAAGGATAGAATCTCCCAATTTTAGGATTAGCTTCGACCAACTCTCCTTCTCTAGATTTGAGCTTTGATCTAGTGAGCATTCAACAACTAAACCAACACAAGCTTGTCTAACCTTGACAGCCTAGTGCTCTTATACCACTTGGTCTAAAAATCACACTTGAGTGATCTTAGTTAAAAAATTATTGAATGAAGGTATTATAGACTCATGTGCTGGTGTGTTTCTATGTTATTTTAGGAAATGGATCGATCAGGTTGTGAAATACACAGACACTAGAAAATGGAAAACGGTAAGAGAAACACAGTAAGAAAATAAAAGAGCACAACAAATTAATAAGAAGTTCACCCTATCTTCTAGGGCTACGTCTCTGGTCTAGCTTTTAGTGGTGGCCTTCTTTTATTGTGTCTTTAAAGAAGAGATTTACAATGCGGAGCTCAACTTGAGTCTCTTGAAACAGAAATGATGTTTGGCAGGGTGGTTCTTGGATTCCCCAAGCTACTAGAGTGCACAGACTCTTTTCCTCTCCAAGTCTTGAATTCTCTGGTCTTTAATGCAAGGAGCCCAATGTCATGCTTAATTACCGATAGATCCTCTTAGAGATTTCTTGAACCTCTCAAGATTTCGGTCTGCTCGATGCTGCCTTAGGCTGCAGCTCAGCTCTACCCTCTGTCCTTCTACTTCTTGCTTCACTATCTCTTCTTTTCTCTGTCTTCACTCTATTCTCCTCTCGATGTCTTCTATTCTGTCTATTCATGGCTTAAAGCCAATTTGTCTCATGATTATTTGATTCCTCTTCTACCCTCATCGGATCACCTACTACTGCTCGCTTAGAGTTCCCTATCTTTGCATCATCGTCAAAGGCTTGTAGGGAGTGGCTACTTGTCCTGAATGGTTCAGTTTTCTTCTGGTTACGTTATGCAATGACTCACCAGCCAACTTAGTGATCAAATCAGACCTCAAACTCTTATGTGTCATGGCTTAATCCCCTGTCAAATCTAGTTTATCCATCAGGCGTGATCTCTTCCACTAGATCTATAGCCTCCAGATCCTACACCATGCTCATTTCACATGGTTGACCTACTCGACCATTAGCACGCAATGAGTGGTGTTTTTCTCTCTCATCCGCCTACCACACGTTAGGCACTGAAATGAATCACTCGTTTTTCTCCAAATTTGCTTACCACCCAAGCGTGCTCTCGATATACCGCATGTTTTGGAGCGCAGGTCCCACCTTTTACCTTAGTGCTTTCCCCACAATTTCCCGACTTCCATGCGACTGAGCGCTTCGGGGCTCTTTCCTTTTAGAGGGGATTTACCTAGCAATGCGTGATTAGCACTAAGCATTAATCGCACATCAGAAATGCCCTTTTTTTCTCGATTCGGGCTTCCCAAGTGCCACTTTTGCCTCTTGCATGGTCTCCATGGGCCTCGGTCAGTACGCTTTGACCGAGGTCATTATCATTCTTGACTGGTTGCAAGCTGCCACTATCAGAGGTCTTCCTGATCGCTCTTTGTTCACAAATTTGAAGTCTATCCCATTTTGATACAGTCATGGCATCTTCATTATTTTTCATGGATCTAATTCGGATCACGGCATTGTAATAAAAACAGGTCCATGGATACTTAAATTTTTGTTGTAACTCCTATTGTCCCTTGTAGGATGTTTTTTGGCTAGGAAGCTATCAAGGATGAGGGGAATTTTTAAAAAATGGATAATAAGGTTAAACTAGTTGCTTTAAGATTTCAAACATTATCCCTTCAAAAACTTAACCAAAAGGGATAACATTCAACCACTATCTTTCTTTGATTTTCTAATCTGAACAACGGGAAATGAATCATGAGAAACAAAAATACTTTTTGTCAAAAGCTAGCTAAATAACAAAAATCTCATTTATTTTATTCACACCTTTTATATATTGAATTTTTCAAATGAATCTTTATAACCTAGCTTTTAGATTTCATCATTTGGGCATGGATTCGAAGGATCTCAAGAAGATTTTAAGAAAAAAGAGAGAGGTTTCTTTCAAGCAAAAGCTTGCCTACAAACACCACTCTGATTTTTTATAGAGGTGTTACAGTTTGGGAATTACAGGTGTTACTTTGATACTCATTTTTCACAATTTCATGAAGCCCAAATTGTTGACAGAGTTCTAGAATTTTTTGGAATTCGACTTAGTGAACCTCCAACTTGGCATAATTGACTTGAAATTGATTTGGATGATAAATTTTGAATATTTTTCTACACAATCCCATGATTTTCTCTTTAGTTAGCATAATTTTGGTTACTCAAAAACCAAACACTAGAGAGTAAAATATGGGCATATTTTCCAAATATTTTGTTCCTAAAGCATTGTAACCTCTTCCTATATTTGGGAAAAGGATGGATTTCGACCTCCTTAGTCAAGGGATGAGCTAATTGTATATATTTCATGAATTTTGGTGTGCAAAGGGTTGGTCAGGATTTGATAGAGAACACATTGAGCATTGTACATTTTCAATAAAAAACTCAAGTGAATGATGATGGCCAAAGTTTTCTTGTTCAAGGATTCATGTATCATTTTTTATGGTTATTTTTTTCTCCTATTTTGGTTTCATTTTCTTTTTTTTATTTCCATGATTAAATGTCATGTCTTCAATTTTTAGTTAAGAAATAATTTATTTCAAAATTCACTTTTAAGTGCTCTGTTATAGCTAGACATTTTAGTGTTTTTCCTTCATTGTGATATCTAAAATTCATGGTCAACTAGATGCTTCAGATGTTATCAATTCCACTACTCCTCTACTCAGCTCTCTACAATTAAATTTCAGAAAGACACCATAAGGATTGCCTACCTTGCCCCTATCTAATGATTCCTCATTTTCCCATCATATCACTCGAATGTAGAAATTTCACCTGTAGAGCAAACCGATATATGCAATGTCCTAAAGCATAATACTTGGTCTACTTCTACAAAACATTAAGCAGAAGAAAAATCGAATTCATGAGAAACATCAAGTAGAAACATGCATAAATGATCAAGAGAAATAATCGCACATAACACAAGATATATCAAGGGGAAAGCACTAGCATAAAATGCCAACCATGTATTGTCAATCAAGTGGAAATCCTCTTCACAATACAAAAATAATTACCTCTCAAGCTATCGAGTTCTCAATGAACTATGAAGATATGAAGATATGTCTCATGAACCAACCAAGCCCTTTATATAAAGGCTTTACCTATGGTCCAATCCTTGTTTCCTTGTGCAGTTTGCTTAGGAAATAATAGCAAAAGCATATGCAATTAATTCTAAACATACCAAGTTAACCAATGGTCCAACTACGCAATCCTTGGGGACCATAGTTCCTAAACCATGCAAAAACTACATACTAGAAATAGTCAAGCATCTGATAGTACGTTGTCCCACATCTGATCTAAATTGGGTCTATGAAAAAACTAACATGCAATAGTTATCCATCAGTGAATTCTCAGTTATCTAAAATAATAGTTGTCACACGCATGCAAGCATTAACAAATATATTTTATTATTTTAACAACTTGTTAAAATAATCTAACTAGACTTGACTAGTTAGAACTAAGTCAACTGATTCTCTCATTATAAAACTCATACTTATTCCCTCAATCAGTGGAGGAAATTAAGGATAAATTCCTCAATCAGTGGGACAACTCATGTGCATGCTCACAAAGACTTCAAATTCAAATTTCCTTAACTAATTAAATCAACTGAATTAATTAATTGATATTTCCAACTGTTGTTAAGACCAAAATTAATTTTACTTCCTATAGATAGACTAGGGACTACTATAAATAGGAAGGGCCCCAAAAATGTGATTTTTAGAACTTTCTATTTTTAGCAGTTTCACCTCTCACCCAATGTGGCCAATGAACTCAATGGCCAAACTACAATTTTTAGACATGTTATTTTTAGAAGCTCTTTTTTTAGCACATTGTAAATTTAACATTTCTTGTTGCACATTTCTCAACACAACCTCTCAACAAGAAATACTTTCTCTTGAACCCAATCTTGTAACTTTGGAATGTTCTAAATGCAACACATCTACTCAGTCCACTTACTCCAACAACACTTGGAACAAAAACACTCCCAACTGACCACTCCGTTGGGCTAGGAACATATTCTAATCATGAAGCTCTACATATTGTTAATAAGTTCTCCCTCTCTGGCATTTGCACTACTGCAACATCTCCATACATCTCGCACCATTGCACACCTCTCTGTGCCACCCAGCACTATGCAAAACACTTGTGCCTCTCGCATTGTTGCAGCCTGCTAGCTATCCATTGTCCTGGGATTCCCTGCACTGTCACTCTCTCTGCCACTCCATCCACATCTGTCTCTACCCAATCAGTCAGTTCCTGCTACTCCACATCAGGGCTCCTATAGCAAGTTCTCATCCAAGAGGTTGGGTACTTCAAGGATCCTGCCCCTCCTCCTTGGGATGTTCACTCTATATCACCCCACCAACTACCTGGAGGTATGGCTGCATGTGATCCCTCAACCCACCTGGCTTGAAGTTTCCCCCTAATGGAGGTCTCTACTCGATCACCTCTCAGCTTCCCTTGTTGTGGTTACTCCACAACCTCCTGAAGTTACTGCAGCAATCGTGGCTCCTCCATAATCACCTGAGACATCTTCTAGCATTGCATGTTGAGAGGTAATATACCTTCCCTCTCAACCACAAAGTCTCCATTAGTTGCCTTGTTTCTCAAGGCTTTGCATGCATCTTGAACCTCAAGAGCATACAGGCTCTTAACCCGTGAACCAATCTGCTTGACCTGTCTAGTGATGATGTGTCTAAGGAAAACCTTTCCCTTACTGAAGACTACATCATAGCCTCTGTCTTCTAGCATCATGATTGACACCAAGTTTCTCTTTAGTCCTAGTACATACTTGACATCGGTTAAATTCATTCTCCATGCTCCCTCTGAAAAATAACTGTGCGTACACTTGAGAAACTATACTTCTCATCATTACCCATTGCTCTGAGTATCTGGAGATCTTTCTCCTCCAAAGTACTGAACAAACTCTTATCACCGGTCATGTGGGAAGAAGCCCTACTTTCAAGAAACCAACCACTTCCCACCATGGGTGAAACCATGCATGCGAAGAGTGTGAAATCCAACTCGAACTGTGAAGCAAGTGCCTCACCTTGAGATCCTTCCTCGGATCCCTTCTTGGATTTCCTCAGTGGACAATTTGTAGCATAATGGCCCACCTCATGACAAAGAAAGCATCACACTTTCAATTTGTCAACCTTCTTTCCACCATTGGAAGAACTAGATTCGAGAAGAGAAACCTTCTCCTTCCCCTTCTTCACCTTATTCGCTAAGGCACAGTTCTCCTCATCATGCATGGATGAATTACTATCTCTGGTGCTCTGTTTGATCTCCTCCTGCATCAAATCTGACCATAGTCATTCCCAAGCTGGCAGTTTCTCCCTTCCATTCACTCAGTCCTAGTAGCTATGCTAGCTCTTAGGAAGGCCAAGGAGTGCTAGACTCACCATATCCTCATCCGATGTCATGATCCCTACACTTACAAGCGCATCCCTGCATGTGATGAGCTTGTTAAGATACATAGAGATCATCTCATCCCTTTCACACTTGATCTTTTGAAGTTTCCCCTTTAGTTCTAGCTTCCTCTGATCACTGCTATTTGGATATAAATATTTCAATGTTTTTCACATTGCATGCAGAGTCTCCTTCCCATGGAGGCTCGAGAAAATGTGATCTCGCACTCCCTCCAAGAGAATTATCCTAGCTCTAGCCACACACTTCCTCCATTCCACCTACTCAGTCTTGTCAATAGGCTTAGGAATTTCTTGATTAATGAAATCCTTAAGGCCATTATCTTCCAAAATAGCCTCCATGCAATCCTTCCAAGCTATATAGCTTGAGCTACCATCAAGAGCATACTCAAGCCTCAAACCATAGAACACCATCGATGAAATAGATGTGATAAGAACTTGAGATCTATATCCCGAATAATAAACTTCAAATTTTTCCTACTAGTATATTGTTCTTGCTTGATCACCTATGCTTTGATACCATGTAGAAATTTCACCTGTAGAACAAACTGATATATGAAATGTCCTAAAGCATAATACTTGTTCTACTTCTACAAAACATTAAGTGGAAGTAAAATCAAATTCATGAGCAACATCATGTAGAAACATGCATAATTGATCAAGAGAAATAATCACACATAACACAAGATATATATAGGGGAAAGCACTACCATGAAACCCCAACAATGCATTATCAATCAAATGGAAATCCTCTTCACAATAGAAAAAAAACCATCTTTCAATCTATCAAGTTCTCAATGAACTATGAAGATATGAAGATATGTCTCATGAACCAACCAAGCCCTATATATAAAGGCTTTACCTATGGTCCAATCACTATCTCCTTTCATAGTTTGCTTAGGAAATACTAGCAAAAGCATATGCAATTAATTCCAAACATACCAAGTTAACCAATGGTCCAGCTACACAATCCTTGAGGGTACTAGTTCCTCAACCATGCAAAAACTACTGACTAGAAATAGTCAAGCATTTGATAGTACACTATCCCCATCTGATCTCAGCTGGGTCTCTGACAGAACTGACATGCAACAGTTATCCATGAGTGAATTCTCAGCTATCTAAAATAATAGTTGTCACATGCATGCAAACATTAACAAACTATATTTTATTATTTAACAAGTTGTTAAAATAATCTAACTCGACTTGACTACTTAGAACTAAGTCAACTAATTCTCTCATTATATAACTCATACTTATTCCCACAATCAGTGGAGGAAATTAAAGATAAATTCCTCAATTAGTGGGACAACTCATGTGCATGCTCACAAAGACTTCAAATTCAAATTTCCTTAACTAATTAACTCAACTAAATTAATTAATTAGTATTTCCAACTGCTGTTAAGACCAAAATTAATTTTATTTCCTGTAGATAGACTAGGGACTGGTATAAATAGGAAGGGAGCCAAAAATGATATTTTTAGAACTTTCTATTTTTAGAAGTTTCACCTCTCACCCAATGTGGCCAATGACCTGACTAGCCAAACTGCTATTTTTAGACATGTTATTTTTAGCAGGTCTATTTTTAGCACATTCTAAATTTAACATTTCTTGTTGCACATTTTTCAACATAGAATCATTAGCTAAATATGACTCCATGCCGAATGGATTTTTCCTCTTACCTTCTATCAAACTATTAATAGACATTCCTCTCTGATCTTTATACCTAGCCTAAAACCTAAGACAACTAGTCATATAAGTGATTGAAAATTCATATAGAGAGAGCCCTCTATAGGGATAAAATCAAGTTTTAAAGTGCTTTGTGGTTACCTTTGGGTTCCTCTCCTCAACTTGGAGGAATTATAAAGTGCTAAGACCCACTATATTATTAAGTATCAATAGATATAATGTGGTATTTCTCAATAGGCAATTGGAAGGCTCTTATGATCATGGTTTTATTTATAGTTATAAATAAAGATGGAGTCCTTTTTATGGGATGTATATAACTTATTGTATCTAGAGTTTAGTTTAATGACATGTCACATAACCTTAAGATTCAACTCAACACAAGTGGATTCCTTCCATAAAAGGATTCTTCCATAAAAGGGTCAACTGTGAGAAGGATATTTTCATATATGAAATTAAAGTGATTTTCTATCTTATTCTTGGATATCTTTTATCTACAACACATTTTCATATCTAAGATAATTCTTCGTTGACATCATAATATTTCTTGGGTAAAAGATGAATATTTTTTTATCTTTTATTTTCTATTTATTTTTGTTTTACAAGTTTCCAAAGGAAGAAAAATAATTATCAACTCACTTACTTTATGAGCTTAATTTGAAGAAAGTAACTAAATATCTAAGTTCCTCTTGGAAAATACCCAAGTTAGAAAAATATAAGAAATTTAAGAAAAGAATCCAAATTGGAATTTGGGAAGTGAAAATATTACTAATGCAAAATTTAGCGTTTTTACATGATGCTAGCTAATGCTATTGAAATGAGTATTTTGAGGGCTTTTATTTGGTTTATTATATGAAATATTTTAAATCAGTATTTACTATGTTGTAAACCTTACAAATTTCTTCCTTAAATATATTATCTCTCATGCTTATAGTGGCTAATGGGAGCATGCAAGGATATATTAGTTATTCTCATGAAGATATATGCAAATTATGGAAAATCCAAAGAGCCCCTAATATAGTATTTCTTGAAGAGGCTATGGATTATAAGGAGCATATCAAAGAATGGTTACCCAAAGTATAAAAGTTTCAACCCCCTAGGTGTTCATATTGTGTGACTTAAAATGTATATTTGAATAAACGAAATATAATATGGCTATGAACTAATCCTCACTATTCATGATCTGAGCATTATTCAAGATTTATATAAGTATCATATGTTATGGCTAGTATGATTAAAAAAAACTTGTAAAGAATGATATATGGATTGTTTTAATTTCTAGGAAAATAATAACTTTTAACTTATATATGATGACTCTACTCTACCTTATACCAAGGACATTATGGTAGAAAATATAGATCAAGTTATGAATACAAGATTTTAGGTTTCCTCTTCTCTAGTAGTAGTGTTCTTTCTATATCCATATCCAAACTTTACACACGTGTTTACAATTTTTTGTATATGGATGGATCTATATATTTGGATCTGCAAGCTCATGTCAGTAACTTGGAGCAGCATTCTTAGCTAGTATTGAGCACAATCATATTTAGTGGCAAGCAAATATGAGCTCTTTGAAATGGGACCCAGTTTTATGGATGAGCTCCTCATATTACTTTAGTATTTCATTTTTCACTTACACAAGCTACATTCGTTGCTTCATCAAGGATTTAGGTACTTATATATGGGACACTAATTTATGTTCAATATTGTTGGCCTAAATGGGCAAGGGGTCTAGTACTTGTACATGGAACCATAGTTCCATGGCTTTATTTTACATTGTAATAAAAAATGGTCCATGGATACTCAAATTTTTGTTGTACGTCATATTGTCCCTTGCAGGATGTTTTTAGCTAGGAAACTATCAAGGATGAGGGGAGTTTTTAAAAAATGGATAATAAAGGTTAAACTAGTTGCTTTAGGATTTAAGACACTATCCATTCAAAAACTTAACCAAAATAGATAACATTCAACCACCATAGATACAAATAGCTGGAGACCATGATAGAAGGCAACAAAAATATGTGAGACAAATTACACACATATCATGAATATATTAGATATTTGATATAACAAGAAAGCTTACAAAATAGAATTCTAGTAGCTCGTCAAAGAACATATATTAATTATATGAAACTAAGGAAATAATCAATGAATACATAATGAAAATGCAAACAACTTGTTTTCATTCTAGTCTTAGTTTTAAACATAACATTTCCATGATAATTACGAGAATTTAATCCTCAACTTTACATCTCGAGTTTTCAGTATAATTTTAATATGATAGATGAATAGATTATGAAACTAATATGAAATATCATTCACATAGTAAACAAAATTCCATATGTTGAAATTTTTAGACATTGGATAAGCCAACGCTCCCACTGTGTTCCTTGACATGGAATAACTGCCTCTCATGCATCCTTATGTCTCGCCAATGCGATCTTTGACTAACATCTGCAGATTTTGGTCTAATAGAAATTGTGATCCCAAAGCGAAGCAAGAATCCTTTAGTTGAATTTCCTCAAAATAAAGTGCTTCCGTATAGATTAAAAGTGTTTTTAATACCAAAATACAACACTTAACTCGATTTATTTTCTAATTTTACGACATTGAAAACAACATATTGTTATAAAAACAAAATTATAAGATCTCTAAGATAAAAGTATACATTTACTTGTAACCTCAATCTTAAACTTCCACTTTCTTTAGTTGTAGCAATTAAGAATTTCGTGGAAGTAAATTAGCCAGCGATTACCAATTAGGTTAGATTGGATACCTTATGGTATAATTTTCCGATAATTTTTATCGAGATCAATTTTTTTTTGATATGTTCGACCAATAGGAAAAAGTGATAAGACTTAAGAGTGGATATAGAAGTAACATGTCAGTTTATCCATAATTTTTTCACCTTTTAAGTCTACCTTGTTCCATACTTAAGTCATATTTATTTAGATTCATCCCTCAGTATCATCCTTCTATTTGAATCGCAACATGAAGGCATGATCATTCCTTTTAGAATATTAAACCCTGTATTGAATGAATTTAATTTTTTTTAAACAAATTGGATTTCTCATATACTTGCTACGTAAAATTTAGCTTAGTAATAACTCTATTATTTTCCATTAGCAAGGTGGTTGAATCATTCATCCCCAATATTCTAGGTTGTTTGATGTGCAACTTTTTTTTAGCAATTCCAAGTAATAATTTTCTTCCATAATATCCTTCTAGTTGCAATCAATGGTTGACTTCTAATAAGTTATTTCTATGCCATTCAATTTGATATTGCAAAGAATCCTTTTTCTTTAGTTCATTTCTAATATTGTTGTCTTTGTTTGCTAATTCTTCTAGTGCTTGACTTGAAGAACCACTTTAAAGTCCACTAACTTCTTTATGTTTTTGTTATGAAACCAGCTCAAGAAAAGATAGAAAAGATAGATCAACGACTTAGAATTCAGCCTCTTCGAGGGGGCAACCTCCTTTACATTACATAAATGAACAATTCTTTGATGATCCAAATGACAAAACCTCCTTTCTATATATAGGAGTCTAAGGAGTCACAATATAAACCAGCCAACCTAACAATAATAATATAAAGCCACAAAAATAACAATAAAGGGATTCTATGGGGCACAGTAATAACAATATGGGGGCAATAGGGGCACAACAATATTAATAAGGGGTATAACTACAATAGTAATGGGGTAATCACTAGTATTATAGGGACCCAACATTTTACCTCCTATATCCCATGCTTTCCTTAAAAATCATGATCTATATCTACCAAGATTTGATGGTGAACGCGACAACATCACTGTTGAGAGAAATGTATTGAATTTTGAGCCTTTTCTTGACCTTTTTGAAGTTGATGAAGAAGATGTCAGTATTAGGATTTTTTCTCTTTCTTTGTAAGGCAAAGTTAAGAGTTGGTTCAAAAGCCTGCTTGATGCAAGCATCTCATATTTCCAGCGGTTCGTCAAAGTTTTCCTCGACAGGTGGGTGGTAAGACAAAACCCTTTCTTGATTATAGAAGAGTATAACCAGCTAAAAAGACAACCAGGAGAGACAGTACAACAATTTTCTTCCATATTTAACCAAGTTTATTATTCGATGCCAGTTAATATAAGACCTCCTCTTGGATCCGCTCTCTTGCACTATCTGGGTGCCTTTGATCGAGAAATGGAGTTTCAACTAAGAGAAAGGAATCTTGCAACACTTGAAGAGATGCAAAATAGTGTAGTAGATGTAGAGGCTCATTTGCTGATCCGAAGGGAAAATTTGAAGGAAGAAGAAAGGAAGAACTTAGATCCGGATGAAACGACATCTCTAGAGGTAAAGCTTGACATTTTGGAAAGTGCAGTGGAAGAGATGATGCAAAGGATCACCACAAGGAATGAGTATATTGTTCAAGCCCATCGCTCGCTGATTGAAGAAGAACAATTTGCTGATCCAAAACATTTTCTTTATTATCCTAGTTGTCATAGATCTGATAATGATAGTTTTATAGATCATCTTGGAGAAGAGATATCTGTTGATATGACATGTATGCTTGATGATGTATTTTATACTAATGATTTGCCTCAGTTTGATCAGTATGATGATGATTATGTTCTTCAAACAGAAGCTACTCTTGCAGACAAATCAATAGCTAGTTTGTGCATGGAAAAAGTTCACTTTCAGCAGCTCGAATACAGTGATCAACCGATGCAAATCAGCTATGGAAATGACGAGGAAAGTACAACAAATTTTAAAGTAAGTGAAGGATCTTTGCCTTTTTGTTTTGCTTCGATTCAGTTCATCAAAGACAACATTCATGCAATCAGAAATCAACTGTCGACAAGTCTTGATCTGGACCATCTTGAGGGCAATGAAAATCTTGTTCAAAACTTTTCATATTTAGAGTTGCAGTCTCCTAATGCCATTGATTTTCAAGTTGCAGATGAAGACTTGGAAGTTGGTACATACGATAAAATGATACAAGATGATTCCATACCATTTTGTTTTGAATCATTTTAGTTTTTGAAGGGAAAACTGCATAGTATATCTTCAAATGAGCAGCTTGTAGAAAGTCATGCAATCTAATTGGAACCAATTGAAAATGGGTTGCAGCAGTCTTTTCATTTTTTTCACGATCCAATAGCTGATTTGTTGGATAATGTCTGTATTCAAAGTCCTTCATCTATTTGTGAGATTGACAAAAGTATTGATACAAAATTGATCCGACAGCCTGTTTCTTTGTCATTTTTAGCAAGAGTCTCGTCACAAATCTCAGATCAAAGTTTGCATTCATGGTATGAAGAGAAGAGAAGTAATCCATTGGATGAGCTAAGTCTCAGTGTGCATGAATTTTGATATCCTTATGCAGTGTTTTTGGAGGCGGACAGAGAATCCATAATATTCAACGGATCCGTTCACAAGTTTTCATGAGAGTTTCCTTTCAGTAGTTCTCTCTTGTTGTTCATAAGCAAGCACTTTTGGAGAATTCAAACAGTAGTTGGAATACTTACTTGGTTGCATTGGTTGTTCCATTTCACTTGATCAGGTGATGAATGAAACTATTAGAGTAGGTTTTGATGAATAGGCTATACTTTGAGCACCATTTATAGTTTTTCGGTTGTGTCTAAGTATCGAGTTAGTTTTTAGTTGAGTGAGAGTCAGTTGTGTTGTCAATTCATCAATTTTCAGTCATCCATTTCAGCTTGAGTTTTTGACTCCATTGCCCAATGGATAAGGCACTAGTTTGCTCTCTCAAAGATCTGCGATTCTTGGCAACTCCAAGGAGCTACCATCCCCATTGGAGCCAATGTTAGTGTCAGTCTTTGCAGCCTTCCTCCAGTGATCAAACATGCTCTTACAAAGTGATTTTAAGGTGTCAAGGTCAAATTTTGTCATTTCAGTGAGTCTTCAAGTAAAATTTGGTCATTAGGTATTAGGTCTAGGGTTTGCTTTTACTCCTTTCAAAGTTGTTCAAATGTCAGTCCATGTCACCATTCAGCTGAGTGTACCATCATTTAGAGGGTTGGCATCATCATGTCAGGTTCCAATGGGCCATTTTACTCCTTGTTCATGCTTCAATTGTGCCTAGGTAAAGTTCATTTTCCTCTCCTAGGGTTTTGAAGGTAATTTCTCTTAGATGGTCAAATCATCAGCAAAACTTGTATCTTGATGTTCATACACCTTCCTCTATCCTTATTGTACCTTATTAAACACTTCCCATCACTGATATCCCTAAAATTACTCATTTTTGCACAAACCCTAGTTTCTTGCTACAACTTGACAATTTTCTAGGCTAGGCATGTGTTTTGCCCTTTTGGACCCCTTCCCGTTACTCAATATTTGAAATTCCACTTTTCCATGCTTCCTAACATGTCTCCCTACTTCAAAAAAGTTTCTCAAGAATTTAGAAGCTCATTATCCCCCTCATTTTACTTCATTTTGACAAATCCCCTATTCCGCACGTCGGGATAGGTTTTACTCCAATGATGTTTATGAGCAAGAAAAGATGCATTTGGGAAAACTGAGAGAGTTTTTGGTCCACAATAGGCCAAGTAATAAAAATTTATTTCACTTTTTACACAGGTATCATGGTTTTAGAGAAATGTCAAAAATACAGTTGGCTCAGGAGAATTGATGCACCTCTGAAGTGACCTTGGGAAAATAAATCTTTATCCTAGCTTGGTTGGCATAATGGCTTGCTTGATGAGTCAAATGATAACTAGACACAAAGAGCCTTCCAATAAGCTATCCTAAGCTGAATGTTTGGTTGAGGAAGATCTTCAAAAGTTGACTGCAACTGCACTTTGCCTTTAGGCAGCCTCATTTTGTACATTTTGACCAGTCTTGGGAGATTTGATTTTTGACAGGGAAAATGAAATCCAAATTAAAAAATTCTAGTTGGGTTGGAAATTAGACTCAATAAGATTTCCAACGAGCTATCCCACACCTAATTTGTACATAGGGAATGCCTCCAAACATCTCCTGTAAAAATGCACTACCCATTGAGCCGGCTCTACGCATTGGCCAGTGATTTACAATGTAATTTTATAACTGGCACGACACATTAGGGCAGCACGGCGCATTGGGTTACAAAGCCTGAAATCCATTCAAATCATCCACCAAAGCTCCCAAAATTGTAAATTCCTCTTTGCCCAAGTAAGTTCACACTCTAATATGCTCAATACATGAGTTTGTCTCAGTCCTCTTGGTGATTTAATAGGGAAATATTAAAACCCTAGCTCCTTGCACAATTTTATTGAAAATATACCTAGGGTTTGCAAAATTTCCATTTTTTACTATCTTATTCCCCTTTACCGCTTTCACATCCCCCTCACTACATTTCACTAATTTCATTTCCCATTCCCCTCTCATTTCCACTCATCCTACTCCCCTATCCCCAAAACCATAAAACCCTAGCTTCTAGGGTGAAACCCTAGTTTTCTTCATTGCACTAATGGTTGTATATCCTATCCCCTTAATCCCACTCCCCCCATACATTTTCCCCTTAATCCCATTCTCCACATATAATTTCCCAAATGCTACACTCCCCAAACGCTATCCATATCCCTAAACCCTACTCACATCCCTAAAACTCTTACTCCCATCCCTAAACTTTGTTCACACATACATTTTTACACTCTCTTCCATACACTCTACCCATTTCATTCCTCCACCATATTTTCACAGTGTTATCCACAAAACCATCCATATACAACCACATTTTCAAAACCAAAGGAAAACAATGGAAAGAGACAGTGATCATGGGTATGAGCACGAGATTGAACATGACTGGGAATATTGGCTTGAGAGAACAAACATGCACTTGGAAAAGTTGCTAGAGAAGGCTGACAGAGAGAAAACTATGTTGAGGCACATGGCCCATCATTACTTGGCAAGAAACAAGGTGTGCAAAGTAAGAATCAAGATTTTGAAGGCCAAGTTGAAGAAAGCATCGAGGAAGCGAAAAGAGAAAGATAGACTCTAGATTTTGGCTAAGTCTTCCTTGGCCCAACAAAGTACTTAATGAAGGACACTCAGCCCAAATTTCAAAAAATTTGGGACATCTTTTGCAATTTTGGAATTTTTGGGCCAAAAAACAGGTTTTTCTGCCCAATGCGTTGCGTCACCTGGCGCTCGCTTTTGATGGGGGTCTCCATTTGAAGAAAACTTAACATTTTTGGATTTTTCATGAAAGAATATGCATGCTCACAAATGGCCAAGAAATTTTGACAGGTTTTGAGCCCCCAAAAAGGGCAAAAACACCCCAAAAATGACCTTTCTGCCCCTTTTTGGACACATAGGAAGCAGTGTTGGGAGAACAGTGTTTTGGAGGGGCAAATGGAGGCCAAATTCAAAAGTTCCACTTGTTCAGGAAAGTAGACAGGCAGACCTTTTCAACAAGTGTAGTTGGAACAAATTTAGACACTGGGAAGGCCTCCAAAAGTAGCTGAAAACAGGCGCTACGCATAGGGAAATCAGCGCGGCGCATTCGGGAAATTTTGCTCAGTTTGACCAAAAATACTCTGTTTTTCACCTAGTCTCTTGACAGTTTGACTTTTCTCCTTCTAAATATCAAAATCATGATGTAATTTAATGTAATTTGATGGATCTTGATGTAATTGTGCTAAATTTTCACTCATAAAGGTAGATTCATCCATGAAAAGGTAGTTTGCAATTGAATGAATTAGTTCCCTAGTTTTTAGAAGCAAGTTGTTCCACTACCTACTTTTTAGTTCTTAGTTTAGAATTTGTTAGAATAGCTCCTAAAATTATGAAATCGACGCCTAGAGGCTAGGATGAGTTGTTGTTTGCCAATATCTTGTGATTTTTCAGTCATTAGCTAGGGTTGGGTTCCCCACATATAATTTCCCAAATTCTACACTCCCCAAACGCTATCCATATCCCTAAATTCTACTCACATCCCTAAAACTCTTACTTCCATCCCTAAACTCTGTTCACACATACATTTTTACACTCTCTTCCATACACTCTACCCCTTTCGTTCCTCCACCATATTTTCACAGTGTTATCCACAAAACCATCCATATACAACCACATTTTTCAAAACCAAAGGAAAACAATGGAAAGAGATAGTGATCATGGGCATGAGCAAGAGATTGAACATGACTGGGAATCTTGGCTTGAGAGAACAAACATGCACTTGGAAAATTTTCTAGAGAAGGCTGACAGAGAGAAAACTATGTTGAGGCACATGGCCCATCATTACTTGGCGAGAAACAAGGTGCGCAAAGTAAGAATCAGGATTTTGAAGGCCAAGTTGAAGAAAGCATTGAGGAAGCGAAAAGGGAAAGATAGATTTCAGATCTTGGCTGAGGCTTCCTTGGCCCAAAACAGCACTTAATGAAGGACACTCAGCCCAAATTTCAAAAAATTTGGGACACCTTTTGCAATTTTGGAACTTTTGGGCCAAAAAACAAGTTTTTCTACCCAATGCGTCGTGCCACCTGGCGCTCGCTTTTGATGGGGGTCTCCATTTGACGAAAACTCAACGTTTTTGGATTTTTCATGAAAGAATATGCATGCTCACAAATGGAAAAGAAATTTTGACAGGTTTTGAGCCCCCAAAAAGGACAAAAACACACCAAAAATGACCTTTCTGCCCCTTTTTGGACACAGGAAGCAATGTTGGGAGAAATCAGTTTTGGAGGGGTAAATGGAGGCGAAATTCAGAAACTCCACTTTTTCGGGAAAGTAGATAGGAGGAACTTTCCAACGAGTGCACTTGGAACAAATTTAGACACTGGAAAGGGCTCCAAAAGTAGCTGAAAACAGGCGCTACACATAGGGAAATCAATGCGACGCATTGGGGAAATTTTGCTCAGTTTGACCAAAACTACTCTATTTTTCACCTAGTCTCTTGACAATTTGACTTTTCTCCTTCTAAACATCAAACTCATGATGTAATTTAATGTAATTTTATGGATCTTGATGTAATTATGCTAAATTTTCACTCATAAAGGTAGATTCATCCATGAAAAGGTAGTTTGCAACTGAATGAATTAGCTCCCTAGTTTTTAGAGGCAAGTTGTTCCACTACCTACTTTTTAGTTCTCAGTTTAGAATTTGTTAGAATAGCTCCTAAACTTATGAACTTCACCCCTAGAGGTTAGGATGAGTTTTTTTTTTCCTATATCTTGTGATTTTTCAGTCATTAGCAAGGGTTGGACTTTTGAGAAATCTTGGAGCTTCATTGTATACACATTTCAGCAGTTTTGGCTAAGGAATAGACCAGGGTTGGCAGCACTTTATGTGATTCTTGTGGAAACTTGATTTGGTATTATGTTTCCTTCTGTAATTGTAATTTTACATGTGTTTGATGTATGCCATTATCTCTTTCTATTCATCTTGACTAAATGAAACAAGGATAAAGGTGGAATTCATTGATTTGCAGTGCTCTACCTAGGGTTTTGTTTAGTTATTTATGTTTTCAGCTATTTGAAGAGGATCCCTGAGACTTTCATGCCCTCTTCAACTCCTCACCAGTCTAAAATCTCTCCATATCACTCAATTTAATGTACCAAACCATTTTCCTATCTCGCCCCATAGAGATCTCTGCAAAACTGAGCCTCATTCCCCAGACCCAAAGTTGCCTTTCAAATTTGAACCAACAAAACATTATCAAATTCAATCAAACTCTTTTGAACACATAACTAGCCTATGATCAGTATTCACATTAGTCATCTCAAGCCTCATGGATCATATTTTGCTGAGATTGACAAGGAGAGAGCCCTGTTTCGACCTAGTAGGGCTAGCTACCAGCTTAAGCGTGGTTTGATGTTATCCTAGATCTTAACTTTATCGGCTTGAGGTAGGTTTACGCACTAACAGAACCAAGGGTTTAGAAGGGTGGTGGAGCCCCCCTTTCGTTGCACCAATTGCATAGGCAAGGGGGGTCATAGGGGGTTTGAGGGGTGTAGGTAACCCCACTCTATTAGGTTGGGTGGACCTACCTATGTTTTTGTGCATGCTTTTCGCACATGGTTTTGGATGCAATGGTTTTTGGTCCATGTTTTTGGACGTAATGGTTTTCGGTCCATGGTATTGGATGCTTTGGCATGTATAAATATGTATTGTAACATTGAAAGGAACATAATGAAAAATCAATATGGTAGTCTCGGTTTTGGGATCTAGGGAAAAATCTTTGTGTATATGTGTTTTATGTGTTATGCTCTTGCATTGATTATTTTCTATGTTTTAGAATTCGTATGCAAGTAATTCTATACGGTTTTAAAAGCTACACCCATTTTAGGCTTCCTTTCCATATTTTCCATAGACAACAAACCATCCATTTTGTTTAATTTCAGTCAATTTACAACGGAACAAGTGTTTAATTACACCTCAATTTAATCTATATGTTTATTTTACTTTATTATCAAGTAGAAAGGTTTAGTTCTTCTATGTAGAAGCTAGATGAAGAGGGAAACTAGCAACTTGTGATATTTTGGACTTCATTAGTCATGAAAGAGCAACAAGAAGTCTCATACAAACAATTCATTGATGAGTTTTTTCACCCAACTATGAACATCCTAAATGGTTTCACACATCCCAGAATCAGTGAAGACATGAAAAGGGGTTTTCATTTGACATATCAGGTCAAGACTGGAGATTGGTATTTATACCAAAATTACATAGAAATCATAGTTTATGAATGTGAATTAGCACCATATAAGCTCACAAAATACCTCCCCATGAGGATTTTTTCCTTGGAATACATTAGACAAATGTTAAATTCAGATGATATTCACTTTGTAGGGGCAAAGAAGAAGTCCTAGTTTCGGATAAAGACACAGGTGGGCCCATTGATATGTAATACCAGAACAACAGGAGAAGAGGCAGACAAAATTCTTAAAGAGATGAAATTCGGCCTCCGTTTTACATGGTCTTATCACCCTTGGGGTGTTATTTCCAAGCTAATAGTAGAAAACAAAACTACTCCCTATATCCATACCTCAAGGCCTGAGATTAAAAAGTATGCAAATCAGTTAGAATGGGTAGAGAATACTTTAAAGGAAGCTAAAGAACAATTGTTTTCTACATCAAATTTATAGACTCCTACTCCTCAGGAAGAAACAAGTAAAATAAAAAGAGAGGAGGGTTCATCATGAACAATAGGTAGTGAGGCCAAAGACTTCAAAATCAGTTATAGGAAGAGAGAAAAATATCACTCCTAGGATAGCTCTAGAAAAGGAAACAGAAGATTAAGTTGTCATCAGAATCAGGGAATCACCATCTATAAGCAGCAAATTTGTTACATCTCCTATTGGAACTTCAACATCACAAGGTAAAAACGATACAGAGCTAGATTCATAGAATGTCCATGAGGAAAAGGAAAAGAGTTTTTTTTTAACACATACTGGGTGATCAAACTTAAGAATAAAATTCTTAAGAACAACACCTATAATCAATTTTCGAAGCAAATTTCCAGTTCACAGAGAAAATTGTTATCAGTTTTTGATATAGAGTAGGGAAAGATGCAAATGGCCTTCCTTGCAGCGCAAATCGCACATCCTAGAACACCAACATACTACAATAGTATAACATTTGAATTCAGCACAAAAGACATCCATCCCATTGATCAAATGGAGATGCATAAACAGAATGGTGAGATGATTTCCTCTACATTGAATAATATTGCCATGTCACTGTCTAAGCTGTAGGTTTCATATGCAAACATTCAGTCCCAATTAAAAATGGAAAAGATGTCTTCTTTAGCAAAGGACAATAGGATCAAATCTTTGGAAAATTTGGTAGTCAAGATAGCATATGATCCTAAAGATGTAAATGCTACAGAGGAGATCATCAAGAAGAAAAACCTGGACATTGCAGCATTAAGAAAGGAGCTGACATGATGAAGCTAATCATAGAGAAAAATATTCAGATTAGACAGATGGAGGAAGAAATTGAGAAAATGATCAAAGGGAAAGAATAGAGTCAAAGAATGGCCTTAGTACCCTTGGATGCCACACCCATCACTCAACTCCCAAGTACAGGAACATACTCAGCAAAAGCTTCTTTAACTCAAACTACAAGCATTGAACAAGTCACAAAGACACTGGAGAATATGTCAATCTATTCAAAAGAAATTAAGAGATTGTAGGGACAACTCAAAGCTCTAGAAGAGAAAAATACTAGAATTGAGGCTTCTCGTCTAGTTAGAGTGCAGAAGTCACAAAGGCTGCTAGAGAGGTTACAGAAGGTGGAGAATGATACATCAATTGGTTAGACCTTGGCTGAAGCCAAGGAAACCATTTGGATGGTTATTCTAGATTCTATGAATGAGATTTGGCCATGTTTCCAAATCATTTTTGAACAAAAATATTTGATACAAAAGGCCACTGAAACCATTGTTCAGGTAAGGGAAAAGATGGGAGATATGCCTTCATAAGCCTCTAATATCATCAAATTCCTAAATTCAAAGATTAAATATGAACTTGAAGAATTAGGAATTAGGGATAGGACTACTACCATCTTGGAAGTCAAAAATGTTTTGACTAAAAGAAATATCATTAATCAATTGGAGGAGAAATGTGAAACAATAGAGCTAGGAGTAAATAGATTTTCCATTTGGATTGAAGCATTAATTGAGAAAGGATTTTCCAACATATATGTGATTAATGATAAGCTGATTACCCAAGAAGATTATGTTTTGAAGATGAAGGAAGTGGCTAGAAGAAGCATCAAATTCAGTAGGTATAAAGGGCAGCATGACAACAAGAGCATTCTTAGAGACTATGGCAAATGACTTCTATATCTAAAATGAGGTAAAACATGTCTTCACTATAAAGCTAACATTTGCAAAATATACTGAGGTTGATGAGATTTACCATAGGGTAATTAAATTAGCCATACTAGATGAAAAAAGGTGGAAGGAACTATGTGATTTACTGGATTAAGGGTAATTTGGGTGCAGTAAAAACAACAACCAGGACAACAACCAATGCAACATAGTTTTAGGTTGATTCATCAACCGATTCCACCAAAATAAAGCAAACTCTTCATGCAACTATCTACCTCGCATATATTTCTTCTAAAGATCAATTTTATGGTTTAGAATTATGCTAATAATACACTGGCAGTTGAGACAATGGTTTTGTAATTATCTTGTAATTATTTGTATAAATAATTCATAGTTTGAAGTATTAAGGGTTGATTTTTGAATATAATTTTCCTCTACAAAATCATAATTTCCCAGTTGCTGGACGCATCAATAATACAAGGACATTTTCACATGATTCATTTGGTTTACAAAATGGTGATGGTTTTCTTTAGTTTATGTGTTTGATCATTGTTTTCCTTCTCTGTTATTTTTGAAAATATTAATTACATAACATAAAATGTGATGAATATGATATGTTACATAGAGCACCCTATTATGGCTGTTAGTAATTTACATGTTTTTTGTTGAAGTCAAATTAAGGAATTTTTCATTGCTCAGTTTCTACTGAACCTTACATTTCTACTCTTCCATAACCAATTTAATATTCTGAAAGATCCAACTAGTGCAACCTAGCTTGTCCTATGAAACTCCTTCAAAGTTTGATGTAGATTTGATTAATCTTTAGACTCCATAGCCAAATGGAATTATAACAATTAAATTAACCAAACAATCTAATCAAAACAATCAGTACAATAATAAATAGCCAAACATTCACATAAAATAAAGCTAAATTTTATAGAGAGATCCGTCTCTGAAGCTGGTAGGGCTAGATCCCAAGTTCCAAAGTGGATTTGATGTTGTCCTATGTGTTTACTCCCTCAACCTCAAAAATATAGAACAACAACATAGTGGCGACCATACTGGGGATGAATACTTTTTAAATTGAAAATAATTATTCCCTAGTTTTCAAACAGTATTTCAATCAATTAAAGCTCTTATATCACAATGAAATACATGATCTAAGGTTGTAATATTGTATATATTTGAGTTTGTCCTTAATTTTGATTTTATCAGTTGTATGATAAGTTTTCAATAGATTTGCTTTTAAAACAATTTTGACTAGAGCTCACCCAAACCCCAACCCTTCTAAAATTTTAGATAATCCATAGAAATTAGTGAGAAATAAAAGTCTTATAGAGGGTCAAGGTATTAATAGTGCTTTATCTAGGTTCAACTCCCTTCCCGAGAACATTCCTTTGTCAAGGTCTAACTCTTTACTTGAGAAGTTTGGAACTATTCAAGACATTAAGTTTGATTTTCCTTTCCAACATAGTTTGTTTAGATCAAAGTCTGAGAGATTTGTAGATCATACTATCATTGATAAAGCTTTACAACGACCATATAGACGCCAATCTCAGCCTCTTGGGGTAGATCCTAATCTAGAATACCTACAACAATTTGATAAATTACAGGGTAGTCTCAGTTTTGGACCAAACCATTAAAGAAGCTTACATTCAACGATCTATTGAATATTCATCTTTAACAATTGCAATAGCTTCTTTGTCCACCCAATCTTCCTAGTCTATTAATCTATAACTCGCTAGTCCTACTCATTTTTTAACCTATAATATCTCAGACTATTGTTCCTACTCTAGTATCACAACTACACCTTCTACAGGTCCATCTTCTAGTCAAAATCTCACACTAACTATGGCAGCTAGGTATGCACCTTTGGTGTTACCAGGCCAGCTAAATGCTATACCTACATAATATCAATAGAAAATTCTAACATTTGATAACATTGGTTCTCATACTGATCAACAACATGTAGAAATAATGAATGATGTTTTTTACATTAAAGAAGTAGATGAGGCTGATGTAAATATGATATTGTTTTCTCAAAGTTTAGGAGGTGGTGTCAAAAAATGGTTTAGGAGTTTACTCAATGAAGTATAGCCAACCTTGAGGAATTCCATCAAACTTTCTTATCTAGATGAGAGATTAAGAAAAATCCACTTCAACTCCTAAATGAATACAAAATACTTAAAAGAAAACGCAATGAAACTGTGGAGGAATACTTTGAACGGTTTAACAATATTTACAATGCAATTCCCATAGACATCAAACCCTCCCTAGTCTAGCTTTAATTGATTATCCTGATGGTTTTGATGTAGACATGGAGTATCAACTTAGAGAGAGAGACCTATCAACTTTGGAAGAAATGAAAGCTAATGCTATTAAAGTTGAAGCTAACATTTTAGCCAAGAAGGCCAAACTAAAATCTAAACCCATGGTTACCATTAAAGAAGAGCCTTCCACTTCTACTTCTAATCACAAAATTGACAACCTAGTGAGGGTAGTGGAAAAGATGATGCAAAGAGTAAACATAAATTATCAAAATCAAATGAGAGAAAATCAAACTACACTTGAAAATAGGAATCAACACTACAAGAAAAAGGACATTGATGAGGGGCAAAAAATGTTACCATAAGCTCATTGGTGACTGTCAAAAGAGCATTCGTCATCAAAAACTCAACATCACCAAAGGTGGCATCGCCAAAAGTATAGGTGTTGTAGTGACATACAAAGTCTATCACCAATAATGATTTATAATGACGGATAGCGACCATCACCATTTCATATGAGAAATGGTGATGGACCATAGCCTCCGGCAACAAAGGTGTCATCACCAAAAGTATAGGTGTTGTAGTGACATTCAAAGTTCATCACCAATAAATATTTGTAATGACGGATACCAGCCGTCACCATTGCATATGAGAAATGGTGACAGAACATAGCCTCGGCCACCAAAAATTGAACGCCACTAAAGGTGGCGTCGCCAAAAGTATAGGTGTCATGGTGACATTTAAGGTCCGTCATGAATATTTATTACAATGATGGATAGTGACCATCACCATTTCATATGAACAATAATGATTTATTGTGATGGATCTTTAATGGTCATCACTATTGGTGCATATATATGGTGACGTTCATTGGCTGTCACCAAAATCTGCATTGCTAGAAGTATAGGTGTTGTGGTGAAATTCAAGGTCCATCACGAATAATTACTATAATGATGGACAATGACTGTCACCATTTCATATGTACAACAACGATTGATGGTTACGCACCTTTGAGGGTCGTCATTATTGATGTGTATATATGGTGGCGTTCATTGACCGTCCCCATTTTATATTTTTGGTGAGGGTTGAAAAATGTCAACAAAGCTCATTGGTGATGGTCAAAAGAGCCTCTGTCACCAAAAATTGATCGTCGCCATTCCATATGGATGTCAGAGCATGATGGAATCGAACCATCAAGATCCTGCCTGTAAAGCAGGTGCTCTTCCATTGAGATAACACCCTTTAAAGAATTATATTTTTAAAAATTAGACCTTGAAACTTCATAAATTTTAAATTCTACAACTTTCAATAAATTAAAGTCTTGGCAATATTTTACTAAACAAGTAAAGAAACAACGAAGTTGTAGGTGCCTACCTAATGGTTATTGAAGTTATGAAAATTGGGTGGGGGGAAATAGTTATGTATAAGAGAATCAATATGTTTAGTTGAGTACTCAATTAGAAGTGAAACTTTGAAGACATTTATAACCTATAAATGACCTATAACTATCAAATGCACCAAATATTGTAAAGGAAATGTCATAAGTGGATAGAATATGGAAGAAGAGGAGGCAGGGACTTGGAACCATTATACATCTTGGCATGCCTTAACACCTGGCACATCATACCTTGTTTGACATGTCTTCATACTATCTGACACATCTTAGCATGCCCTAGCATTCCCTAACACGCCTTGGCAGTCATGACCTCACAACTAGAATTGCATTTTTCCATGACTTGGGAACCTTACATTCACTAGAACACCTTGGCACTCCTTAGTTGTCATGCCCTCTATTATCCTCCATAATGTCCCAAGCTGATGAGGAGATCGACAGAGGTAACCACAAACCAATATTTTAGTTTGGTAGCTAGCCCTACCAAACTGGACAGGGCTTTCTCTATGAAATCACAACTAAGAGATGACTGGAATGTAAAGGATTTATGCTAGATAGCTAGGATCATGTGGGTTTTTTGAAAATTTAGGGACTTGGAACTCTACCCACTGGTGTCTTTTCTAGTAGAGACTTTGTCAAGGAGGCAAGGACTTGGAACTCTGTCTAGGATAAATCACCTAACATTCATGACAAAAGCTCCCTAGAATAGAGTACCTCCTACCTAGAAGAGTGTCCCTTGCTCAACATATAGAAGCCTTCTCTACTGTGCGCTTTCCTTAAAGATAAATTTGTACATCAACTAATACTAATAAAAACACCTAAATTAAGAAAAGTGAGCATCTAAGACATCTATATAAGTTTTGGAAACAATAGACAATCATGCTTTCATACAACAACAATAAGATGCCTAAAATTGATGCGATTCTTTCATCGTTGCTATACCCTCACAACAAAAATGGAATCTAAAGCATGTACCCCAAGGCTCTATGCATCTGCTGAAGGTGTAGATTAAAAGGATATGTTGAGATGAATTACTATTGACGAAGAAACACCTTCAAAACAATATATAAATTATACTATGAATTCAACCCATTTTCACACATACCAAGGCTGCTATTGGGTACACTTCTCCACTGAATCAAAACTACAGTATTGTAGTGTTGCTGAAGAAAGTACACCTTTAGTGCCACACGGATAAAACTCTAATAGATATTGTCATTGTGGCCTCGGTTTTCAATGATCTCATCAATATAGGTAACAACTTTTATAATTGAAAAACCAAAAGATGAGATACATAGATCATTTGAAATGACAAATTTGGGCATATTTTATTATTGTTTAGGAGTGTTAGTATAGAAAATGCAAGGTAGCATGTTGCGTCTTTATGTCCTGGGCCAAGGATGCGAAGAAATACATAAAATATCAAATAGCATGGTATAAGTCGATTGCAGGTTCTTTTCAAATGGGAATGTAATTCTCCTTGTGCATGTTCTAATCTATTGGGTATAAATTTAAATAAGAAACTGATAGTTATGGGGTTGAAATTATCTCACAACTCATGAAAAGTCCCAAATTTGTTCACTAGAAAGAAGCAGAGTGAGTCGTCGGGTTTATGGAAGGGAACACCCTATTCGCAAGAAGATAACTTGAAATTAGTCGTGGATATTATTTCTCATCTTCTTGTATGTGTGTGCTTTGAAAAGATAACCACATCCAAAGACTCAATAACAACTCTGGTAAAGTTTATAGATGTGAAGCACTTCTGAGAAAACCCATCGCTTAATGACAATTGAGCGAGGAATATGTCAAAGGATTCAATCTTGCACTCAGTCATAAAAAGGAAGTTGGATATTGAGGATCTTTCCAACAAACCGACTCCAACAATGATATGAAAGGCAGGTTAATTGCAGAACGTCTTTCCCATTTTGTAGTATTGTTCCCTCTTGAATTCCAATAGGTATCTGGTGACTTTGATCGACAAAACTTGTGCTAAGTAAACTCTACATGATACAATTGTGATGTGCAAGCTTGACACATGCTCTAGTTTCCCTCTAAAAGAGGGTAAGTCAAAATATTATGACAATCTTAACTATAATTTGATCATACATTATTGAGGTATTGCATGAAATAAACAATATACTACCAATGCACTAACGAAGAACTCAAAATAAATGAAGTTCTTATTGCTACAATAGCACCTCTTGGGATTCTCAGATAAAGCACCTAACTTGCATGGAAAAATCTTCCTAGAATAGAGCAACTCCTACCTAGAAGTGTGTCCCCTGCTTAAAATATAAAACCCCTTCTCTACCATGCACTTTTCTTAAAGATAAATCTATGGATAAAACAAAACTAAGAAAAACACCTAAATTAAGAAGAGTGAGCATCTAATTCAAACTATAAAAGCATACTAAATATGGTTGTATCTAAGTTTGGGAAACACTAAACAAACATGCATTCATACAACAACCACAATATGCCTAAAATCGATGCACTTCTTTTATCGATGCCACAACCTCATAGGAAAATTGTAATCTACAACATGTATCCCAAGGCTGCATGCATCTACTAAAGGTGTATACCGAAAGGATCTACTAAGATGAAGTATTGTTGAAGAAGAAACACCTTCAAAACAACATATAGAGTCTAATGTGCATTCAACCCATCTGCACAGAGGCCAAGGTTGCTACTGGGTACAATTCTCCCATAAATGGAAACTACAGTGTATTGCTTCTCTACTGATGGAGAAACACCTTCAGAGAAACACGGATAAAACTATAACATATATTGTCACTATGGTATTAGGTGTAGAAGATCTCATCAATATAGGTAACAACTTCGATAATTGAAAAACCAAAAGGTGAGATACATAGATCATTTGAAATGATATATTTGGGCATACTTTATTATTTTTTAGGAGTGTTAGTATAGAAAATGCAAGGTAGCTTGTTGCATATTTATGTCACAAACCAAGGATGCAAATAAATATATAAAATATTAAATAGCATGGTACAAGTTAATTGCAGGTTCTTTCGAAACAGGAATGGAGTTCTCCTTGTGCAAATTCTAATCTATCGGGTAGAGATTTAAATAAGAAATTTATAGTTATGCGGTTGGAATTGTCTCGTGATTCATGGCAAGTCCCAAAGTTGTCTCACTAGAAAGAAGTAGAGCAATTCTTCAGGTTTATGAATGGGAACACCCTATTCATAGGTATATAACTTCAAATTGGCCAAGCATATTATTTCTCCTCTTCTTGTACATGTGTGCTTTGAAAAGCTAACCACCTCCAAAGACTCAAGAACAACTCTAGTAAATTTTATAGGTGAAGCACTTCTGAGAAAACCCATCACTTAATGACAATTGAGCGAGGAATATGTCGAAGGATTCAATATTGCACTCGGTCATAAAAAGGAAGTTGGGGTATCCAATATCTTGCCAACAAACCAACTACAACCATAATGTGAAAGCCAAGTTAATTGTGAAACCTCTTTCACAGTTTGTAGTATTGTTGCCTCTTGAATTGCAACAGGTATCTTGCTAGTTAGATCCACAAAACTTCTCCCAGGTAAACTTTGCATGATACAATTGTGACGTGAAATCTTGAAACACACTCTAGCTTCCCTCTAAAAGAGGGTAAGTCAAAATATTATGACATGCTTAACTATAATTTGATGTTACACTATTGAGGTATTGTATGGAATAAACAATATACTATCAATGCACTAATGAAGAACTCAAAATAAACGAATTTCTTGTTGCGACAATAACACCACTCTTGGGATTCTCCAAGGAGCCACTAATTTATACACATTTGGAATCTTTACCTGGTTTGCATAAAGTTTAAGCAATGGTAGTGATCACTCTTTACCCTACCATGGAAGTTCTATACAGAATCAACAATAAATTGATTTAAAAGTGAGGTATATGCCTGAAAAATAGGAGTCTGAATCTTCAACTCTAATTTAGTGGCAAGGAAATATTCCACTGTAAATGCTTGACCTTCTACAGTGTAAATTTCTAGATAAATGGATAGCGTAAATTTGTCCATTGCACACATATAAAAAAACCATGTATATCTAGACTATGGTTGTGTGTAAGAGGGGAGATCACATAAATAATCCATTATCAAAAGAAAAAGTTAAAGCACAACATTCTATGGAGATTTTTTTTAAATTTTATTACATGCCTTAGAATTTTTTAAAGGACATAATTGAAGCTTCCTTCTCCTTCCACAATTCATTAAATGTGCCCCTTTTCCAATGTAGACATGGCCTGCAAAATCACAATTAGCAAATAGAATATGAAAAGTAAGTTTAATGAATTAAAGTAGCTTTTTTTATACCTCAAGCAAATCGACTATGAGAAATTGGATTCATTCTCTACAAAAGATGATATAGCAAGATCTAATTACATTTTCAACTGAAATAGAGGTAAATTGGATTCATGCTCTGCAATAGACGATATAATGAGATCTAATGACATTTTCAACACAAACAAAGGTAAGTTGAGTAAGCTCAAGCTCCAAAATGATGGCATCCAACTTTTGAGTGGACGTTACTATATATATCTAGCTGGAGGTTATAACATGAAGATATTTGTTATATGTGAAGATAGAAAAATGAAAGGAATGTGAAATTTTGACATTGACTATAGGTTCCTTTCATGGACTAGATCAAACCATTACATTGTTATCAAGATAATCAACTCACCCATGCTAGTATGCTTCTAGTAGTTTCATGATAAAACTCAAACTCAATAAACTTCAAACAACATAGATTAACCAACAATATGTCTGAGGTTGGTTACCTAAGTATTATATCATACAGAATTACCTTTTAAATCTAACATTGAAAATGATTATGAAAGAAATGAAGACGAATTAGCGATTATGATGGATGCAAGTGATGAAAAAAAAACCTTTATTCTTGCTACTGATGAGCCTTCTAGGGGATTCTTGGATGAAGTTGATCCTGATCTACTTTCTGAAATCAAAGAGACACTTTCTAGCTACTCTAATTTGATGGACAGCAACCCTAATGGTTATGAAAATGAATATGGAAAGCAATAAGCATCAATGAACCTGCCTGACACAGTTCTTTGGTCACAACTAATGAAACTGAACTCCAACAATACATAATAGATAAGGTAGAATGTCAGAGAGAATCTACTTTTCAACATATACTCTGACAAAAATAAACATCCATACAGTCATATAAAGTTGTCACCACACCAAAAAAGGAATTAATAAACAAAATAAAAATAGTAACAGGTTTGGATTGTTATGGTTACTCTAACAAAATGTTAAATAGATTCAATATGTTAATATGGAAAATAGTTTAGTTGATTATGATTTATTGAGCCCAAGGTGTTAGCCAAAATGAATGTCATTTATGTTACTGGGTATTTGGTTAGTTCTGTGCTGGCAGGTGCCCTGTTCAAAACCCTTGGGTGAGGTACACTATTCAATCAAATGGGTTTAGGAGGGATGCCATCCATGAATGTGGGGAAACATCCATTGGGATTCCCCCAAGAGTTTTTCTTGCAAATAATAAAAATAGGATTTCCTAAAGAGAAATTTTGAGATGTATACAGTGTACACCTAGTAAAATCAACTCTATAGAGACAAACCATAAAATAAGGAAAAATACATATGCCTTTACCTATGTTCCCTTGTGAGTGTGTTCTTCATGTGAAATTTTACCATGGAGATCACCTTCTCCTTTGCACCTTCAACTTTGTGGACTCCATTTTCATGAGGTTTACTAAATGAAGTGCCATTGTTTAGCTGATGATGTAAACTATTACTTCTTTCAGATAATATTATACCCAATATCTCATTAGGAACACTAGGTATTGGTAGCCTATTATTTCCAACATCCCTACATGAGATCTTCTTTGTTATCCTTTTTGGATTTAAAAAATAGTTAGTAGTTGCAGGAATGTGTCTATCTTGACTATAACTAGTTCTTGATCATAAATGAGCAGTTAAGATGCTTTTGCTCACAACACTTGACCTTGAATTACCCATCAATTCTTACAGATCATTTTTTTATGACTAGAAGATGATCCCTATCAGTGTCTTCCATATTTATGAGAATTATCTGGACCTATATTATCTTCTGTTGATGTTAGAGTACGTTCCATCATTGCCCACACCTGATCAACATTAGATTTAACTGTATAATTTTCCATCTCTAAAACAGGGGCTAAATCACTTCTCCGAGTCAATTCATGAAAGAGAAGCAACCCGTTGTTGGTTGTGGGTTGTATAATTTCATTAGTCCCATCTTTGGCACCAAATCTGTCAAGGGAAGAGCTAGGTGAAAACTGCTAAAAGCCTTTTCCTAGTACAGACCAATTGTCATGTAAAGCCTGTACATGCTCCTGACGTATGTGCTAACCTGAGAGAGTTTTTGTCTGTACAATGGATACTTCAGATGTAGTCCTAGATACTTCATTTTTCCTAAGTGAAACCCTTGCTGCATTTGGCAATCTAGGAGATGGACTTGGAGTGCTTCGTCACAAAATCCTTCTTTGAATTATTCTTACATGAGTTGGCCTTGTCTCTGCGAGAGGAGTAGAAGAAGAAGAAGGTGGTGATGAATTGAAATCTATGTTTATTCTTTCTACAACCATCCCAATTGGAGCATCTTCCACAAATCCTCTGATTCCTAAGCTTCATCTCCATTATCAAAATCAAGCACAAAATCCCCAATATCTTCAAATTATGTGTTGGAATGTCCAGGCATAGATGTTTGATAGCCTTGACAATACTAATCTCCTTCATGGATATCCTTCCAAGGCCAACACAATATGTATGATATGTTGAATCATAGTGATCACACAATAATAAATGATCACCATCACCAGCCTCATTACAATCTAAGCAAACTATATTTACATAGGGATCAAGAAATCCCATTACTTCTTCTTCTGAAGGTTGATATACCTGCCAAATAGAACCAAATAATATAAGCAAATCATCCTTCAAATGATGAACCAACTGCTTAAACTTCAACCCTACATATGCAAATAAATAATCATGCTTCGTAGGAAATATAGTAAGATAAAGGCAAGGGAATATCTTTAAGAAATCCAACAAGGTGTTGCAGCTAGAAACTGATATCACCAAATTGTAAATCACCAACAAAAAAAAGGATTGATAGAACAAAAGGATGAAATAAAATGAACTAGGCCTAGGGGAACTCAAATGTATGTCTTTAAACATGAACCTATAAATTCAAAGAACTCTGATAAATAAATATTATTGTTGCAAATATAACATAAAATACTCCAAATAGTTATTGGGAAAATAACTAAATTCTAGCATTCAAATAAGGTCATAAACATGTTGTCAAATGGAAAAGTTGAAAGCAGTTTAAAAAATCAGGGGCATGTTGCAAATACAATTCCTATCATTGAAATCAAGAAAACTACCATTGGAATCTCAGGCTTGGATCCACTTCTCTATTGAATCTATTCATCTACTTGTCAATCTGTTATAACTGCACCAAATGACGCCACATGATAAATAAATCGCCACATGATAAATAAATGGTAAATTCAAGAGATATTTTCAAACAAAGGCTATCTGATGGACATTGCAAATCCAATTCCTATCATTGAAATCAAGAAAACTACCATTGGAATCTTAGGCTTGGATCCACTTCTCTATTGAATCTATTCATCTACTTGTCTAATCAATCTATTATAACTGCACCAAATGGTGCCACATGATAAAAAAATTGTAACTTCAAGAGATATTTTCAAACAAAGGCTATCTAGTGGACACTGGAATGAGTGATGCAGGAGCATCCCCAATCCATTAGTGTTCTTGTATCACCAAAAACGTGTTTTAATTCCAACATCTAGTTCATGTTTAATCATCAACTTGTGCTTGTGAGACTTACATGAGTCCACATCGTTTACGTTTAATCATCAATTTGTGCTTGTGAGACTTACATGAGCCCATAGGATATCACTCTTAGCTCCACCGAGTCCCACTTTAAACATAACATTTCTAAAAATAGCTGGCAGGAAAGGCAAGATACATTGTACTTAGTTTATTCACCCATTACACTGGAATCACAATAAAAACAAGAGGAATTGAGATGACACATTGCTGCTACTGGAGAAATAAGACAAAAATAATGAGATACTGTATTAATAGAAATAGGGTGTGATGGCATCCCAAAGTCATCAAATTCCAATGCCATCCCTACAAATAGTAACAAAGTGCCACACAAATATTATAAACTTAAAAGAAAGGATGAAAAAAATAGTGAATTTTGAACCAGAGATTTGAGGTGTGGGTACTTCTCCCTATGTGGAAGAAGACTAAAATTGGAGTGGAAGGTTGGAAATGAAACATATTTGGGTGCCATTAATGGATTGAAGATCCAATAGTGGAGTTAGAAACCTCAGGTGTGCATACTCCTCCCTATGTGGAAGAAGACTAAACATGGAGTGGAAGGTTAGAAATGAAACATATTTGGGTGCCAAAAATGGATTGAAGATCCAATAATGGGGTTAAATATCTGCTAATAGTAAAACCTTAATTCACAACTCCCTTCAATCGTGTTTTCCCTTCGTCCCTGTGAAAATATGCTACTTGTGAAAAGTCAAAATATGCTACTTGTAAAGTTAAAAGCAAGGATGAAAAAAATAGTGAATTTTGAACCTGATATCTAAGTGTGTGTACTCCTCCCTGTGTCGAAGAAGACTAATGTGGGATGGAAATGCAGCAAGGTTAGAAATGAAACATACTTGGGTGCCATTAATGGATTGAAGATCCAATGTGTGGAAGAAGACTAGAAATGGGGTGGAAATGCAGAGAGGGTTAGAAATGAAACATACTTGGGCGCCATTAAGATCCAATGGTGGGGTTCCATATTAGTTTGCTACTCGTAAATTTTCAATCTCGTTTTAGCTCTTGCCCTGTGAAAAGTTAAAATATGCGGCTAGAAATGAAACATATGTGGGTGCCATTAATGGATTGAAGATCCAATGGTGGGGTTCCATATCAGTATACTACTGATAAAACCTTAATTCAAAAAAAAAAATTCAGTCTCGTTTTACCTCTAGCCCTGTGGAAAGTGAAAATATGCTACTCTTTTTCCTATCCCTTATGAAAAGTGAAAATTAATTCAAAATTTTTCCCTCCCAACCTATGAAAAGTGAAAAGTGAAATATGCTACTCATTTTCCCTCCACCTTATGGAAAGTGGAAATTTAATTCACAACTCTCTTCAATCTCGTTTTCCCTCCCCTCCTATGAAAAGTGAAAATATCTACTCATTTTCCCTCCACCCCATGACAAGGTAAATGAAGATTGGAAATGGGAGGGTTTTGTTACATCAAAATTAAGGCTGAAATTTTTCAAAAATGTTAAAATTTCCCTCCCTAAAAAACAATAAATACAATATTTATAGAGTATAGAGTAAATGTGTGGGTGTAATGTAAGTATGTAAACAATTCTAAATATGGACTTAGTTAAATAATAATAGTAGTAATAATAATAAAAGTCAAAAGTATGGGATGAGTGCAAAGCTCAATTAATAATAAAAATAATAAAATTCAATTTGTTATATTTTGATTTTGTTATTAACTTGTGAATAGTTTTTGTTATAATACCATGATCCAATACCATGGCTTATCAATACCTGAAGCCAAAACCATAACTTATTTCACAACCAAAATATTTTATAACAATATGACAAGATTCTTAACCATGGATATTCACCCCCCACTTTACAATGGTTATTATTAACTTGTACAAAATTAGTTTTGTTATAATACCATGGGCCAATACTATTGCTTATCAATACCACATGCTTTAAAAGCATAACTTATTTCACAATCAGAATATTTTATAAAAATATGAAAATATTCTTAAGCATGGATATTCATTTTCACTTTACCGTGGATATTATTAACTTGGAAATAGACTTTGTTATAATACCATGGGCCAATACCATGGCTTATCAATATCACATGCCCAAAAAACATAACTTATTTCAAAATGAAAACATTTTATAAGAATCCGTGGATATTCACCCCCACTTTACCATGGATATTATTAACTTGTATATAGGATTTGTTACAATACCACGGGCCAATATTATGGTTATCAATACCACATGCCCAAAAACTATAACTTATTTCACAATAAAAGTATTGTAATTTAATTTAATTTTATAATATTTTTTATTTAGAGTTAATAGGGAAAGGGTTGTAATTATTTTTGAGGTATATATAAACCCTCTATCCTCACAACTTCTAAATTATTCTCATATAAATTAAATTAAGGTTTTAATAAAATGAAAAATGAGAATACTTTTGTATTTAAAGATGTGAAATTTATATAATACAAATATTAGTAAGAACCAACATAGATCTATCTTAACTAAGGATCCAAGTGATGATAGCAAGAAAAGTGAAGGGAAGAGAGGGAGAGGGAGATAGTGACAAAGATGGAGGGTGGAGAGAGAGAGTGAGAGAGAGAGAGAGAAAGAGAGAGTGAGAGAGTGATGAGGGGAGACAGAGAGAAGGAGGTAGGAAGAGAGAGAGGGGAGAGAGATAAGAAGAGAGGGGGGAGAGTGATATGGAGTTGGAGGGGGACAGAGAGAAGAAGAGAGGGGGGGAGAGAGAGGTATGGAGTTAGAGGGGGAGAGAGAGAAGAAGAGAGGGGGGGAGAGAGGTATGGAGTTGGACGGGGAGATAGAGAAGAAAGAACTAAGGCATAGGGAGATAGAGGTGGAGAGAGAGAGAGAGTGACAAGGGATAGATGGATAGAGAGAGAGGGAGAGAAGAAAGGAGGGAAGACAGAGAATAGGTGGGGATATAGATAGGGAGAGAAGGGAAAGAGAGAGAGAGAGAGAGTGATGGGGGGATAGAGGGAGGTGAGAGAGAAAGGGAGAGAGAGGAATAAGAGAAAGGATAGAGAGATAATGTTGGAGGGGGAGAGAGAGGGAAGGAAGAAGAAAGACACAGATGGAGAAATGTAAAGAGAGATAGGGAGTGACAAGGGAGTGATGGAGAGAGGAGAGATAGAGGGAAGAGAGAGAGGCAGAGAGGAAGAGGGAGGGAGAGAGGGAGATAGATATGGAGAGACAGTGTGTATGTTTGGGGGGTGAGATAGAGAGAGGGAATAAGAAAGAGACACATAGATACAAATAAAGATATTATATAGTATTATATAACCAGCATAGATCCATCTTAACCTAGATCTATCAAGCGCCAAAAAAGAGGTTTTCACATCGAGAGATTGGATCCTCTCGGTGCTTGATAGATCTGGGTTAAGATGGATCTAGGCTAGCTTAATAAGTTTGTAGTTGTATTTTATTAACTAACACTTTTTTTTATGGTTGTGTTTGAAAACATTTTTTCCATATTTGGTGTATTTATCATAATAATAATAATAATAATAATAATAATAATAATAATCTAATTTTAATTTAATTTTAAGCTTACCTTTTTTATGCAATGATTTGTTTGTTAGTTTATAGAGATAGACATGTTATACTTTTGGAATTTTAAAAGGAAACATGTGCTTTTAACTTGGTTGTATTAAAAACATAAGTGTTCTTGTATACTGATTGGATGCAAACAAGAGACAGTGTATGGTAAGTGGATTAAATAGCTAAAAACAAATGTTAGTTAAGGAGAAAGATACAAAAACCTAACAAATAGGCTAGGGTTAGGATTTTTTTTTTTTAACCACATGGTGAATCAGTAACTGCCAGGCCTAATCTGTGGGAGACCCAGGATCAAGCCTCATAGCTGCCACTATAACACCAAGAGCATAACCAACCACCTTCAAGTCGGGTATACTAAGTTCCTATGATTTTAGCAATAACAAACTCATGGGAAAGGGGAATCTGCCCCTCTAGGCACCACCATAGTAGGTCATTGTACTCAATGAGATTTGAACTTCGGTCTCCCCAGGCTTCGCCCATATGACTTACCGTCAAACCACACATCACTGTACAGGCTAGGTGTTACACTGAAATTTGTCACCATGACTACCTACAGTTAATATGGCTCCATCAATAGTCATATTATCCTCCTTGTCAAGCCTCATACCTCTGCTCTTCATGTCAAACTTCAAAAAGAGAGAAAGTCACTTAAAAACATGTTTATCTCTGGGTAAGCAGGTTCTCTCTACCTTGCCTGCGTGTACGCATCCCAAACACACTGTACCTACGTACTTGTACGCTCTGTAAGCCAAAGGATGGGGGCGTACCCCTGCCCTGTAAAGGTCAAAAGGCGCGAGTTTCATCTTAAAAAAGTTACTTGTGGTCACTTCTAGAGCCTTCTAGAAGAGTGTTTGACGTGTATTGAGCGCATCCAGATGGTTCATGCATCCCTATGATAGAGGAACTTATCCCATCAAGAGAGGAGCTACCCCATCCAAAAGAGGGAGTATCCCATTGATGTTGGAACTGAATAACTTCCTCTAGAACACTATAAATACAGGCCTTGGGCAGAGGAGGGGAGGTTGAAAGCTAAACATTCCAAAGGGTAGATGCTGCTGGAATTAGGACTTCCATTGTTAACTTGTGAGGAGAGATTACCATCCTTGCTTGTTGCCATATTGGAAGGTGAGCTTGTCAAAGTAGAGGAAAACTCTTGCTGGACCTTGGGAGGAACTTGCACAACACCAAGGCTCAGGTTGTAATGGTTTCATTTTTGTTTCCTTAATACAAATAAGTCCATTCTTCTCAATGATTTGTTGTTAATGAATTGTTTCATATACTCCTTGGTCTATATGTTGAATATGTTTTTTTTTATGAGATATTCAGGTGTTATGTAATCGTTTGATTGTTAGTGTATGCAGGTTTCGAAGTGAAGGAGGAGCTCATCTGGATCGACGAGGCTAGACTACTACAACAGCGTTGGACTTCAGGTAGGATCAAAAACACTTGGTTTCTCGTATGATGATGCATGTTTAGAGAAGGATTGCTCTTAATTGTCTTGTTTGTCACTAGAAAGTCTTAGGCTTCTAGGGAGGTTGGTTTTGTCCGCAAAATTAACTCTTTCTGCATGACAAGGCGAACCAGACATCTGTCCAAGAAGAAAAAAGAACACAATAAGCGGCAATCACGCTGACACACCAAAACAAAACATGAAAACATGCACACACAACACACTTGCTGAAAGCACATGTATGTACAAAAAATAGAGTGCCTGGACTTATGCATAATATTTTTTCAAATAAAGCCCATTCCGAGGCTTATCCAGGGGATTCCCTTTGTATTCAATAAGCTCGTAGGCCCCTTTTGCAAAACTCTTTTTACAATGTAAGGCCTGTGCCACATGGGCTCGAATTTTCCTGCCCCCAGCTTATCATTAGCTTGATCGTAGAGCAGGACCAAATCTCCCTCAACAAAAGAGCGAGGATGAATAGTGTTATCGAAGTGAGTTTTCACTCGCTTCTTCTATGCTTCAATAGCTAAAGAGGCTAGTCGACGAGTCTCATCTAGCCGCTCTAAGTAAAGAAGGCGCTCCTCTACCGGAGTAGTGTCAGGAAGCAATTCGACGGCTAATTTTAACGAAGGAATCTCACACTCAATAGGAAGGGTAGCCTCCAGTCCATAAACCAACTGGAAGGGAGTGAAACTAGTGGCATCCTTCACAGAGGTTTGGTAGGCCCACAAAGTAGAGAACAACATCAAATGCCAGTCGGACTTATGCATGCCAACGGTTCGTTGAAGCATGGTAACCAAGACCTTGTTCACGGCTTCTACTTGACCATTGGCCTGAGGATAGTATGGAGTCGAACTATCATGCCGTAGGCCCAACTGGGTTGTAAGCTTTGTCATCATATGATTACGGAAATGCTTTCCGTGATCAGTGACGATGCCTTGAGGGACTCCGAACCGCGAGATAACATGGTTGAACAAAAACTGTGCCGCAGTGTGACCATCTTCAAACAATTTAGGCATCGCCTCAGCCCATTTCGTGAAATAATCAACAGAAACGATGATATACCCATGCCCCCCGCCCGAGTGAGGGTTACAGGTCATATAATCAATGCCCCATTTGGCAAAAGGACCGACAGTAACAACGGGGTGCAGTGGAGAAGGGGGTGCACGCATCTTCCGTTGGTAGATTTGGCACTCGTGACAGGAGTGGACGGCAAGAATACAATCCTTAAAAATGGAGGGCCAAAAGTAACCAGTACAGAGGATTTTTTGTGCAGTGCCATATTCGGACATGTGACCGCCACAAGCACCAGAGTGGCAATCATTTAAAACTCTCTCGGCTTCTTCGAGAGTTAAGCATCGGCGGAGAATAGAATCAACGCCGAGACAGTACAGGGTGTCCCCAACGATGCGTTTTTACTTGATCTTACGAAGAAATGCCCGACATTGATCCAAGCATCGTGGTGCATGAGATACCCATGTATCCAGGAGCTAAGCCTGTTCGTCAGTGTTACGCCCTATGCACCCCTGAAAGGCTGTAGCGATTAAAGCGGAAGTCGAAACCAGAGATTTTGGGTTCGATCCCCAGTGGAGTCGCCAAATTGTTGAAGAGGTAAATCCCCTCTGCGGACAGAGGCGATCCCTACTAGCCCAAATGGGGTCTAGCAACAATCAAACAACGCTAACACGCAGGTTCCTAATTGAAAATTAAAGGCTGATGATGAGGGCCTACCTGGATTCCAACGCTAGTACTTGTAGAAGAGTCGTCGCTCCCGTTCCTTTGCTCCAGCTGGTCACAATCCCCATGATCCTCGTGAACGGACACCTGCACATGCAAAGAACGACACAAATACAAGCATAAAATCCAATAGATGCAACTATATATCAGTCAGAAAGGATATAAATCAATCATCATTATAAAGACAATAAGAGTGGAACCATAATGATAGTCGTCTATTAATGAATAATAGGCAGAGAAAGATACAACCAAGGTTCTGACGTTGAACCTATTCTCTGGCTGGGCGAGCAGCTATGTATGCCTTGCAATAAACCTTCTCTCTCTCAGGATTCTGGTAGCATAACCTCCCTATGCTTCAAAACTCTTACTATCACTCCAGAAAAGCATAATCACAACTAGCATTACTCTAGAACTCACAAAACTAGCTTGTCTAATGCATGAGGACAGACTTTTATAAATGGAGAAGGGAGGAAGATTCAATGCACCAGGACGTCCATTGTGGATTGGCATTATCTCCGAAAAGCTACTGAGGATAGGTGTCAAGGATAGATGATGACTCTCGACCTCTATCAGATGGATTTTTCCCTCAAAGGACTTCATGATCTAAGAGGAAAAAACATACGGGAACGCGTTTGCCAAAAATCATTACCAAACTTAGTTGGCGCGAGTGTTGTTCTAGGACAGAGTGCCAATGGGTGCACCCCTTTTTGAGGATCTCAGTGATTGGCGCGGATAAGACACTATGCACCTGTGCCAATGGAAAAAGGGCACTTTTCAGGGATAATTTGCAGAAGGTGTCTTCAGGGAACATGAAGTACATACTCAGGGGAACATAATGCAAGTGTTTTTAGGCTATGTCACTGCTTACAGGTCCCGGAATGTATCCTCCAATGTACGAAAACAGGGGTAACAGGGACGGTGACCAATGGTGACAAATTACTGTGTAACAGATGCCCCCTAAAGCATGAGGCCCGAGAGAGAGAGAGGGGTGAAATGCTTTACAATAACACATATAGCTGCCGCCAAGAATCTGCATTAAGAGATACAATTGATAGCTCAAATACATGATGTACGTGGTATGGTCGCAACCATCCATAAGAGAGTACATGATAATCTAGATCCGTAGTATGGACGCAGCCATCTGGTTAGGATCAATGATTTGACTCAGGTATGGTCGCAGCCATCCAGTGAATGGGTCATGTATCAAAAATCATGCCTGGATTACAACAGACACAATCCAGGGTCTTGCGCTCCATCTCGACCCAAACAGAAGTACAAGTTCAAGCATGTGAACATGTGAGCTGAAGTCGAACATGCATGAACATCATCTGATTACCAGTCAATATTGGGAACTGTTAATAGACGCGAGAGGTACCACCAATAATGACAATGGCCCTCAAGGTACTATAGATACAATCTACAGCGTGTGAATTAGTGATCTGAAGTCGAACACCCGTAGAATCATTCGATTAGAGGCCAATGATGAAAACCTCACGTCGAACACGAAGAACCTGCCATTGAGGTATGTAGGGTCTAAGGCACTGGCAGGGAGTCTCTAGATCAGCTTCCTGGATAATGAGATGAAGTCGATAGGAAGTGACCTTGATTGAAGGTGGGCCATAGTGTTTCCCACATCATCAACATGAGACAGAGAGATAATGTTGTGAATTAAGATTGTACGAACTATCAAACGGAGGTTGTTTCTTTTCAGAGGTCAACTTCTCTTGAACATATTGGCAGCACGATAGTGGAATTGGCAGTATTTGACATCGATGGATCAGAGGTCATGATGACGAGGCAATGAGTAGATGAGAGGTCAAATAGGATTACCCAAACCCATAGAGGCGAGTGAAAAATGAGATGAGATATCCCCACCCCGACATGAAAGCAGAGAAGTTCCATGTTCAAGAGCAACATACTGCCGACACGACAATAATTATGGTTCCCAAAATTTTCTTTTCCCCCCACCATTTCTGGTGAGTACCCCAATTATTTTTAACAAGCTTGTGGGGATAGCATATGCTTGTGGTGCGTCATTTCGACAAAATCCGATGTCATCAGGTTTTAACAAGTCTGACAAAGGAAGAACTCGGCATCTTTTCATGTTTAGAGAGTTTGAAAAGACAGCAAAAAAGGAAATTCCAGGGGTGTCCTTTTTCGTAAAGTTGTGTCTCTCGGGCCTGAAAAAAGTATAAAATAATGCCCAAAAGAACCACCCGACCATTACGATCGAGGAGTACTTTTCATAAATAGTGATTTCGACCTGAAAAAGTAAAAAAGCGATCAAAACCATGTCGTTTCGTAACCATTAACAAGTTTGAAACGACAAAAACCCGGTAATCTTTTTATGTTTTAACGGTCGACAAAAGAACTTAAAATGACCGCCCCTTAGTAATGTTTAACGAGCCAAGAGGAAGAACTCGGCAATCTTTTCCTCTTTAAAAGGTCAGGAAAAGAGCTGAAAGTAGACCGTAAAGTAACCTTTTCTCGTGTTTTACCGAGCTTGAAAAAGTTGAAAAAGAGCTCGTTCGATTGCGTTGAGTTGCACCATCCCCTGTCATCATACAAAAACAGCGTAAAACCCACTTCGACATGGAAATATCCCAAAAATACTCAAAAATATTATTTCTAATGTATTTTTAGGTCCAAAAATGCTATAAATAGTGAAATGGTAAAAAATAAACTTACTTTTCAATTTTTACCTTGTGAGTTTACTATTGAAGGGTTTTTGGTGCAAATTTCAACTGCTGATTGCGATCAATCCAGGAGATCATTCGAGCCGTCGTTTGCAATAGGTAAGAGGCCTCATCCTTAGCTCTGTTTTCATTCCATTTTTTAGATTTTTATCCATAATTCAGTTCCCTACAAGAGGATTTGCAATTTCATAAGGTTGCGCCATTGGTGCAAGTTTCCCGCTCGAGATCACGCCAATGGTGTTTTTTGCCTAAAGGGGTCGCGCCCTTGGCGTGACTGTTTTAGGAACAGTCGCACCAACCGTGCGATCTCAATTTACCACACATTTGACCATTGTAATTGCAATTTTTTTCCAGTTTAGGTTTCATTAATGATCTAACGATGGAAATTTCACCTTTGGTTGCAGGGTTTTGTCAGAATGGTTCTAGAATGGAGAGAACATGAGCATGATGCTGTGGATGCCATGGAAATGGAGGATGATGACTGTATGAATGCTCTGAGAGACTGTGGCTTGAAGAAATTCTTCCACACCTCATATTTACGTGCACAACCTAAGCTACTGCGATTTATCATGGATGCTTGGGATACGGAGGATCAGGTATTTCGCCTGAAAGACCAGACATTGGAGTTAGATGTTTCTGATGTCTAATTTGTCACTGGACTATCGCGGTGAGGTGCACGACCCATCTTGACTGGTAGTTGGCCTTCTGGAGAGAAGATAGGGGAGGTGATGGAACGAGTTTGTCCTGGGGCACAGTTTGGAGCAAACAGTAAGAAAGTAGATATTAACACAGTGCCCGACCTGGTGCTACGAGTTATTTTATTCTCTATCACCCAGACAGCTGGGGTACAGGCGCCCCACGAGGCCAACAAAAATCATTTGCTGTTGGCCACTGAGTGTCTCCAGCCTACATTGTTTGATTGGGCCACGGCAGTGACAACAAACATCAAACGGCAGCTTACCAAGTGTAAGCGTGATGGGAACAAACAGTTCGGCTATGGATCTATTGTGGTAACTTTCTTCCTAGAGCGACTGCCGATATTCTGGGTACCAGGGGGTATAGTAGCAGATCCAGTGTTACGGGAATCGAGGTTGCATCGATGGGCAAAACTCATGCCCAGAGGAGGAGGGGGCCAGCAGATGTCCTGGAGGCCCGAGTTCTTTATCTGGCTCCGTCACCAGATGATTGTCATCGAGGACTGGCCCTATGCAGGCACGGATTTCACTGGAGATCCCGATCTCCCTCTGCCTGCCGGAGAGGACTGGGATGAGGAGCTAGGTAAGAACTCTTTGTTTTTTTTTAACGTTTTTATGTATTTAAGTTTTTTTTTGTTAATACATGCCTATCTCTTACAGCATCTATATATGTATGTAGATGTTTGTGCAGAGCGACCAGCTGACTTGCCTCATAACGTACGGAGAGAACAACCTGCAGTGGACCCTCAGGTAGAGGGTGATGACGATCTAGCACAGAACCTTGAGGCACTTACTCGAGGTATTCCAGATTATGCCAGATTGGCGGACGTGCCTAGAGTGTACCAGAGGCACACGGTGGGAGTATCTACTCACATCCATCATCTGTTGAGACGTTTGGTGCGAGCGGTGACATGCTATCATGAGCATCACTGTGATTAGACGCCTAGGTTTTCTTTTTGCACGTTTTTGAGGAACATGTTGTCAGCGGCTGTATGAGTTTTGGACATGTATTATTTTTTGGATTATGTAACGCTCGGGGCGCAAACATTTTGACACACACGTATATATATACATATGTTTATGGTGTATTATTGTGTTTTCATGTGCTTTCTTGCATAATGTTTTATTTACAAATTATGCAAATGTCTATCTAATACATGATTGGCCAATGCATCAGATAATGTGTTTAATTGTCGTGGAATATGCTAATATGTAATGAACTCAAAATTCCTCTCTAACAATCTTACACGTAGATACAACCTTAGAATATGATGGTCTCTCATAGAATAACGCCTATTGAGTTGGAGGACGACAAGTTGAGAATCCAGGTTTACCACCAATGCCCGAATGTCGAGATTAATTGCTTCAGTGAGGAGCTCGATTACAGCACAATATTCGGCGACATTATTAGTGGTACGACCCAAATAGACACCTTGAAGATCTATCAACTCACCATGAGGATCATAGATCACCCATGCCGCAGAGGACAAGTTGCGAGTACTGCGGCAGGCACCATCAGCGAAACCAATATAAGGTGTATTAGACATCTGCATAAGAAGCGAAAGACACAATAAGCGACAATCAAGCCCATTAAAACTGACACACATACACAACACACTTGCTAAAGTACATGTATATACAAAATGAAGTGTACTAGCATTACGCATAGTACTTTTTCAAATACAACCCATTTCGGGGTTGTGCGAGAGGGTTTCCTTCATAATCAATTAGCTCATAGGCCCCTTTTTGCAAAACTTTCTTGACAATGTAAGGGCCTAGCCACATAGATTCGAGCTTTCCTGCTCCTAGCTTATCGTTTTCCTGATCGTATAGCAGAACTAAGTCTCCCTCAACAAAAGAACGTGGATGTACAGTCTGGTCAAAGTGAGATTTGACTCGCTTCTTCTGTGTTTCGATGGCCAAATTGGCTAGGCGACGAGTCTCATCTAGCCATTCCAGATAAAGGATACATTCTTCTAATGGGGTGGTGTTGGGAAGTAGCTCGACAGCTAATCTTAACGAAGGGATTTCACACTCGATTGGAAGGGTAGCCTCTAGTCCATAGACTAGTTGAAATGGAGTGAAACCAGTGGCATCCTTCACGGAGGTTCGGTAAGCCCACAAGCAGGGAACAACATCAAATGCCAGTTAGACTTGTGCATGCCAACGGTACGCTGAAGCATTGTAACCAAAATCTTATTGATCGCTTCAACTTGGCCATTGGACTGAGGGTAGTACGGAGTAGAATTATCGTGCTTTAAGCCTAGCTGGGTTGTTAGTTCCGTCATCATATGATTCCGAAAATGCTTTCCGTGATCAGTGACGATGGCTTGAGGGACGCTGAATCGCAAAATAACGTGGTTGAATAAGAATTGTGCCGCTGTGTGACCGTCTTAAGTCAGTGTAGGCATTGCCTCGGCCCATTTAGTAAAGTAATCGATGGCAACGATGATAAACCCATGCCCCCCGGCCGAGCGAGGGTTACAGGTCACATAATCAATGCCCCATTTTGCAAAAGGGCCGACGGTAACAACAGGGTGCAAAGGAGGGGGGGGTGCTCGCATCTTCCGCTGGAATATCTGGCACTCATGACAGGAACGAACAACAAGAATGCAATCCTTAAAGATAGAGGGCCAAAAGTAGCCAGCACGGAGGATTTTTTGGGCAGTTGCATATCCGGACATGTGACCACCACAAGCACCTGAGTGGTAGTCATTCAAGACTTCCTCAGCTTCCTCGTGAGTAAGGCAACGGTGGAGAACAGAGTCGGCGCCGAGGCGATATAAGGTATCCCCAATGATACGATATGGTTGAGATTGATGACGAATCCTTCGCCGAGCATCTTTAGAAGTTCCCGGGCGAAAGGAGGACGTTTGCAAGTATATAAGGATGTCACCATACCAGGGGTCGAGGGTGCTAATGAGAAACAAAGTCTCATCCGGAATTTGATCCTCTGCATGAGATGGCACAAAAGAAGATGGCAAAGAGAAAATTAACTCAGCAAAAACGAGCGATTTATTTGACTTGGCGGTAGCGAATTCCAAGTCAAACTCTTGGAGGATGACAATCCACTTTGAGTACTTGCCCCCCAGCAACTGGCGTGACAAGATATATGTCATGGGGTTGCAATCAGAAATCACAGTAGTAGTGCGCAGTAGAATATAGTGACGGAAACGTTGCACAACGCAAACGGCGGCTAACGTCAACTTCTCGACATGAGCATATCGAGTTTCCGTATCTAAAAGGTTTCTGCTGAGATAATAGATAACATGCTCAGTGTCATCGTCGTCGGTTTGAACAAGAACTATGCCGATAGTGGTGTCGGCGGCAGCTAAATACAGGGTGTAGTCACGATGATAGTTTGGAGGGCGAAGCAATGGAGCAGAAACAAGGAGACCCTTGAGTCGCTCAAAAGATTCTTGAGCCATGGTATCCCAATTGAAAGGGACATATTTTTTAAGTAATCGTGTAAAACCTTTAGCCACCTCGGCATAGTTTGGAACGAAACGACGTAAAAAATTCACTTTACCTTGCAGCTTTGCAATTGTTGTAAGGTAGCAGGTGGAGGAAGATTGACTATGGCTTCGACTTTGAGGGGATCCGGTCGGATGCCCTCGTGGGAGACGACAAATCCTAGAAGTCGACCCGATTCTATGTAGAAGACACACTTGTGAGGATTAAGTCTAATTCGGTAGTGTCGATAGCGAAGAAATATCTCGCGAAGGTGAGTAGGGTGGTCCTGACGCTTGGCTGAATGAGCTGGAAGATCATCCAGGTATGGCTGTACAATGTGTCGTATGTCATGAAAAGCGTAGGACATTGCACGTTGGAAGGTAGTGCCGGCATTTTTTAAGCCGAAAGGGAGCTTCTTATAGGCAAAAGTACCCCATGGACAGATGAAAGCGGTCTTGTGTTGATCAGCGGGAGCAATATTGATTTGGTTGTAACCAGAAAAACCGTCCATAAAATAATACATCTCGCTTCCCGCACACTCGTCAATAATCTGATCAATGAATGGTGTGGGGAAATTATCTTTAGGACAGGCCCGATTAGTATCACGATAATCGACACAAACGCGGATAATTCCCTGTTTCTTAGTGACAGATACAATATTAGAAACCCAATCTGTGATCGGGATAGGATAAATAAAACCGGCTTTAAGAAGCTTCTCTACTTCGGACTTGATCGCTGCAGCCTTTCGGGGGTGTACTGGACGTAAATGTTGACGAACAGGCTTAGCACCTGGGTACGTGATGATTTCATGCACCACTATGCTAGGATCAATGTCGGGCATTTCTTCATAGGACCAAGCAAAAACATCACGAAATTCACGAAAAAGGTTTGAATAAAGTCGAATCTCCTCTGGAGTACAAGTGACTCCAATGTGAATGTGTTCGACGATCCCTGGTTTGAGAGAGATGTCGATGGGCTGGGTTTGCGTAATGTTTTCCATATTACCTTCAGAAGAGGCTTGATAAACTTGAATAGGTGACTGAAGGAAACGAAATGGGAAACAAGGAGCAAACCACTGGATAAAAGTCGGCATATCCTGAGGGATAGAGAGCAACGAGGAACGATGGTGGGTATCGCGCCAAGGAGGTTCCTCGAGAGACATAGTCTCAATAATAGCTTTGTCGGAAGAAAATGTTTCTTTTAAGGGATCCGAAGAAGTTTGATCTACAAGCCCTAAGGATGGAGCGAACATGTGGAAAATCTTGCTTGAAAGAGCAAGTTCAGAAGAAGGAGCCGATGCAGCTACGATTTCGACGTAGTTGAGTTCGGCAGGACTCAATGGCATCTGGTCGCCCCAAGAATCTACTTGGTCGATGGGAGGGAGGATCCACGGATCAGAACAAGTAGAAATCATATTGACGAAAGTGACATTCGGAGGTGGGGCTGGAAAAACACCCATAAGGCCGGGATCTTTGAAAAGCCCGTGACCCAGACTCTCAGTTGATTTCGAGGTATGCTCCACAAAAGGGATAGTTCCTTCCGAAGAGGAAGCGAAGAATGAGAGCTGGTCAACAGTAATAATCTTCCCTTGGTGAGGGAAATGAATGATACGAAAGAAAGATGAAGCGACAGCTTGCATTGCATAGATCCAGCTGCGTCCGAGAAGGAGGTTGTAGGTTAGAGTAGCATCAACGACTTCAACTTCCATCTCGAACGTTTTTCCTTCCAAAGAGATGGGTAAACGTGGGAGTATACCATAAGGACGGGATGCCCTTCCATCAAAAGCTTCCAAGGTGGTGGGAGACTGACTCAACGTCGGAGATCCAATAGCTTTCGAACAGGCAACAGACATGATGCAAGTTGAAGCACATTCATCAATGACTGTACGATGGATAGTTTTCTTAACAAAAATGACCTGTATAAGGAATGCAATTTGGGGAGGCAGTCTCTGCGTATGGCGTTCTAAGTCAAACGTAATTAAATCCGAGTCAGTCGGGTCTATGCCGCCGATAGCGGATAGAAAGGACTTCCTCTGAGAAGGGCAGCTCTGGATAACTTCTAAAGCGGACATTGTCGATGGAGTCTGGGCTAAATGCTCAACGATATTGTATTGTTGAGCAGCACGGGCATTTGGGTTGTAGGAAGATTTCCGAAGTACTCCTTTTGGAGGGGGTCGAAGAGGCGTTTCAGTACTAGGTCTCTCGATATGGAGAGGACTTGAACTGAACGGAGGAGCACTGGGGGGATCCTCAGGCTCTTTCCCGGCAGATGGATAATCCTTTGTTCGAGTACTGATATTAATAGGTATTGTTCCCGCCATGAACACTTGGGAACCGAAGGAAGAGGGAGGTTGAGAGGGATCAGCAACCATTTGAGTTTGCTGTGAGGGAAAGGGTTCTTTAAGCACCGCAGGGACCCCGGGAGCGCCTTTCAAAAAACAACTAACTTCGGACCGCCGAGGGCAGTCTTTGGTATAGTGATCCTCATCACAGATAAGACAAGGATACTTGGGTTTGCGTTTGGCACTCTCCTCAGATTGAGATTTAGGGGGTTCCTGTTTAGGTTGTTCTGGCTTATTTTTCGCTTTCCCTTTCTTTTTTGCTTTCGAGGTTTTGTCTGTCGTGGTGGACTGAACGGCATTAACCTCGGAAGTAGTTTTAGAAGTAGGTATTACCTGAGAAGTGGTTTCAATTGGAGCATTTGACTTTTGCTTCCCAGGATTCGCGGGATTTTTCTTAGAGGATGAACTAACAGACCCAATAATGCCGTCAACAGTAGGTGTTGGTGGGGCTTTGGATTTTCCTGGTCTAGGGGCATCAGGCAAATAATCATACAGTGTACCTGACTGAGAATAAACCAAGTCGAGGTATTGAGCATGCGCGATAGCTTGCTCTTCAGTAACACACGCTCCCATAGCAATGTCCTGAGCTATTGGAGGAACGAACGAAGTCGTGAACCAATCCGTAAGAAGCTGGTCGGGAATATAAAACTTAATCATACGTCTACGCCATCTCCATTCATGGATGTGATCAGAGATATGCGTAGCTGTTGTCTGTCTTAAGGATGTGAAGAGGTGTTTTCCCGTTTCATAACGAATGGGCAACTGAAAATCAGTGAGGAATGCCATAGCCAATGAGTTGAAATCCTGAAAGGATCCGCGATTGAGCTCAATATACCACTTAGCGGCAGAGCCAGTGAGAGTCATTTGAAAAAGGCGAAGCCGAATTGAATCATCAAGCCATGAATTGGATGAACACTAGAGATGATAGGTCATGACATGAACTTGTGGATCTTCATTAGCTTTACCGTCGAATTTTGGACAGTCACCAGGAATTTTGGTCGGAACCGGAGGCCAATAAGGATTATGAAGAATAGGATCATTAGTCAGTTTGGACACATCCAGTAATTCTAAAGTTGCTAAGAATGGTAACTGAGGATTGAAAGACATCTGGGGCTGCTTGAAGGATGGAGCACCCGGGTTCCAACCAGGTGGTGGTTGCCCCCATGGGCTTTGCCCTGACGGATTTGGCCCCATGGTGTGTTGGTCGTAGGGATTTTTGTTTTGCCCCCGAGCATATGGATTACCAAACGATGCTGCAGAAGCACCATATGGTTGTTGATAATTCTGGTAAGGGGCAAACAAAGGTTTCCCTTGAGGTTGTTGATAACCGTATTGTGGTGGGACCCCAAATTGAGCTTGAGACCCAGGCTGAGTTTGATAAAATGTTTGGGATTGAACTCCAGCCTGCATTTGAGGACCAAATGGATTTTGGGGTCCCACTTGGGGCCAAGGGCCGGGTTGAGCAACGCCAATAGACTGTCCAGTAGGTTAGGCTATCTGAGCAGAAGGATAACCTTGCTGATACTGAGGTCGACCTACCTGCTGATACTGAGGTTGACCTACCTGCTGATATTGAGGTTGTTGTTGTGCAGCAGAAGGTTGTCCTAACATACCAGATGGCTGAGTGGGTTGGGTAGATGATTGGCCCAACTGTGTTTGAGGCTGACCGGCTTGCGCAGAAGATTGAGTATACTGGACAGTTGGTTGACCAAATGGCTGGGAAACTTGTCCAGAAACTTGGGTACACTGGACGTTGGGTTGATTTGGGTTAACAAATGATTGACTGGTTTGTCCAGTATGAGAGCCTTGCTGGATACCAGGTTGAGCTTGCTGAGTCGAAGGTTGGCCTGGATTACCAGTAGGTTGCGTATGAGAGGTGAAAAACGGACCACTAGAGGCAAAAGGGTTTCCTTGGAAGGATTGTCCTTGTAGGTTTTGCTGAGGTGGTTGTTCGGGTTGCGCATGCGATGCTTGACCACCATGATAGAAGGTGGAACCCCAATCTATTGACAGCGGAACTGAAACCTATCCTATTGACTGCGGACCTGTCCTAGTCCCAGGAGGTGGTAGATACTGATCGTGTTGCCCTTCAAGTGGGACATTCGATGTAGGATCAAAACCTACGAATAAAGAGGTCAAAGGTTGACTAAAAATAGGGGTCGAAGAAGCCACAGATACTGTTGGAGGGGTTGTGACTGAGGTAACAGCTGTACCGCGATGTTGTGGAGTCAAAGGCTCCGTATTGGAGAAAACGGGTGGTGACCAAATAGAAGTCGGAAAGGGAGATGACAGAAAATCACACAATGCTCTATAGCCAGTAGGTAGTCCCCCAGTAGCAGGAGTTCTACTAACAGGTGTAGATTCCATTGTGGTGGGAATCTCGTCCCCTGGCACACCAGATTCGTCAGTCGTAGTAGAGGATGGGTTTTCCATATCAGAAGGAAATGGTTGTCGAGGAGAAGTGTATTCCCAAAAAGGGATACCGCTTTGAGAAGGTTCCCAAATAGGGTTCGAATAAAATTGGTAATTCTCATTGCCTGGAGCATGAGAGTTAAGCGGTTCTATACTTGGAACAATAGGAAGAGTTCTACTCACAACCGGTATCTCAGGAGACGAGATTGGTAATTCCGCCAGGATGGAACTTCACAAAATCCTAGGGAATATAAGGAAACCAGACCCTACTCAGACTAACGCAAACAAAATTTAACCGGGTTATATGTTATCGTGGTCAAATAAATTTTAAGACACTGAACTTGACCTTTTCATTTTTTAAGAGTCGAGAAAAGGATGAAAAGATGACTCTAGTCTCCTTCGAATGTTTAATGAGCACGAAGTGACAAGACGCTCACTTACACATTTTCTTTTAGGGAGTCCGAAAAGGATCAAAAGTGACTACTCTGGAGAACTAGGCAAGAGGTTTACCCAAA
>APFE030749769.1:224785-242969 GCA_000404065.3 Pinus taeda
CTCTCTCACACTTGTTAATAGTTTGCATCATTGACTGGTAATCAAGTGGTTTCTACCATGTTCGACATCGACTCATTATTCACATGGCTAGAATCGTACCAATTCGGGAAGTAGAGATGAAGACCCTGGATCTAGTTTCCACCATCCAGGCTGCGAGGAGTTTTGTATTCATTATGTTGTAGACCAATCATAAACAGATGGCTGCGCCCATACAGTGTCTACACGAGTCTATAATTATGATGTATTATGAAATCATTCCTGTATCAGAATAGTTAGTCCTAGTTAAAGTTTTTAATCTGAGTATGGGAATACCTACCTCAGCGATGATATGATCTTATACATGTATTTTGTGTTGAAAATTGTAGGTTCTGACCGGGTTCTCCACAAGATGATCCTCGAAATGATAAAGTACTTCACCCTTCCTATATGATATAACACCCTTATCTATTACAGGCTTCGTACTTTAGGGGGCAATCTGTTACACTGAAATTTGTCACCATGACTATCTGCAGTTAATATGGCTCCATCAATAGTCATATTGTCCTCCTTGTCAAGCCTCATACCTCTCCTCTTCATGTCAAACTTCAAAAAGAGAGAAAGTCACTTAAAAACATGTTTATCTCTGGGTACGCAGGTTCTCTCTACCTTGCCTGCGTGTACTCACTCCAAACACACTGTACCTGCGTACTTGTACGCTCTGTGAGCCAAAGGATGGGTGCGTACCCCTGTAAAGGTCAAAAGGCGCGAGTTTCATCTTTAAAAAGTTACTTGTGGTCACTTCTAGAGCCTTCTAGAAGAGTGTTTGACGTGTATTGCGCGCCTCCAGATGGTTCATGCATCCCTATGATAGAGGAACTTATCCCATCAAGAGAGGAGCTACCCCATCCAAAAGAGGGAGTATCCCATTGATGTTGGAACTGAATAACTTCCTCTAGAACACTATAAATACAGGCATTGGACCAAAGGAGGGGAGGTTGAAAGCTGAACATTCCAAAGGGTAAATGCTGCTGGAATTAGGACTTCCATTGTTAACTTGTGAGGAGAGATTACCATCCTTTCTTGTTGCTATATTGGAAGTGGGTGAGCTTGTCAAAGTAGAGGAAATCTCTTGTTGGACCCTGGGAGGAGCTTGCACAACACCAAGGCTCAGGTTGTAATGGTTCCTTTTTTGTTTCCTTAATACAAATAAGTCCATTCTTCTCAATGATTTGTTGTTAATGAATTATTTCATGTACTCCTTGGTCTATATGATGAATATGCTTTGTTTTATGAAATATTCAGGTGTTATGTAATCGTTTGACTGTTAGTGTACGCAGGTCTTAAAGTTAAGGAGGAGCTCATCTGGATCAGCAAGGCTGCACTGCTACAACAAGCGTTGGATTTGAGGTAGGATCGAAGAACACTTGGTTTCTCATAGAATAATGTATGTTTAGAGAAGGATTGCTCTTGTTTGTCTTGTTTGTCACTAGAGAGTCTTAGACTCCTAGGGAGGTTAGGTTTGTTCGCAAAAATAACTCTTTCCGCATGACACTAGGGTTAGGATATTACTATCTTGGGACATCTAAAGTTGAAGGTACATTTTATGGAGGTGTAGTCTAAGCCCTTGGGTGTATGACACATATTATGGGTATCTTGTACTTTTGGTGTGTGTTAGTGGTGTTAACTAGTGGTGGAGAGTCCAACCAATGAGTAGGAAAAGCTTTTCATTTACAAGGTTTGCATCAATCAAGTATTCTCCCTCTCTACCCAACTCTAAGATGAGGAGTGTGCATAATGGACTTATTATTGTAAAAAATTGAAAATATTTGATTATCTTTAAGTTCAAGGCTTGAAGTGTCGCCTCAGCCTACAAATCTTTAAAGAAACTATGTGTTTTTCAATTAAACCCTTGTGGTCAAGGCACTGCAAAAGAGGAATACCTTATGGCTATTTTTAAGGGGTTGTAATGACCCTCGTCTTGTGGTAAATATGTAGATATGATGCTGATGGTCCCGATCTTAGTACATTCACATATATAATGTAAATATTTTCCTATCACCTTTAATTGTATAAGTATGATAAATGTTTTGTGGTTATGCTGATGTACACTTTGAAGTTCCACTTGCATGATTATGGGAAACACTTCTCAGTTATCCTTGTGTACACGGGGAAAATCATAATTACTCTATGCCCACAAATGTAATAGTGAATAGTGTCTAACTGAATCAAAACCCTAACCATAGACCTAATCTCCGTTGATGAGGCTTCAGCCAATGGTCCTTCCTTAAGGCAACCACTTATAATTATTGATGACACATTTTTCTAACTCAATGAACCTTTATTAACTATGGGGAGTTAGATGGATCCTCAATGACTTCAAGGTGAGGGTAATAACCAAAGTTCAACATATACCATAATAAGATATACATATGTCTTTATACCAAATATAAGGAACTCTATTAATGGGGGTTTAAAGAGCATTTAACTTGACTCATATAGTTGAAAGAGAAAATATAATTCGACCCAAGACCTACGCAGAAACTCACAGACACTCAAAGGCATAATATTTATAGGCATTGATGCAGTGAATGAGGGTGGGGAGATATTTTGCAACCTATTAGCACACGTGAATGGATTTTTGTCCTCCCTCACACCTTGTCAATTCTAGAACAGACCTAGGAAGAAGGAAAATGACAGATGGGGAGAAAATGGCAGGCCAAATGGAAGGAAAGGGAAAATCTAGTTAGCCAAGACCTAACTAACTAGAAGGATGGAGTGAGAATAAGAAAGAGAAAAGAAATTGGGATAAAGAGAATAGGAAGCAAAAGAGCATAGTTAGAGGAGAGTAAGGGAGAAGGAATTGAGAGTGAACAAGATGAGGAAAGGGCAATCAAAGGCAAGGAAGTCACTAGGTAACTACTCAAAGGGTGTTGTTGCAAGGAGGGTGTCACACTTTGACATCGTGGGGTTTGGACCATGAAGATAAAAAACTGAATTTTGATGTCAGAGGTAAGCCTCCATCATGTTGTTGAACTATACATTTGACTTTTTAGGCATCAAACTACCACTTCTCTGCATCTAATTAATTATCGAGTTCTCGGGTCTAGCACAATGGGAAAATCACTACCATGAATCTCTTTGGAGAACTACAATTTCCCAAAGATCTTATAGTCATATATTTGTTCTTTAGTTTTACAATCCAATATTCAGGAACCTTACCGTCATGCTTGTGGCTTAGCCACCTTCCAAGTAATGTGATAAAAACACCTAGTAATATTTTCACACTGAACACTATACAATAAACTTAACCCTAATATATTAGTGAAGAACAAGTAACTAGCTAGACTGTGGAAGGGTTTTTGGATTGACTGTTAGTGAGAATCATTGCAGTTAGGTGTGCCAATGTGTGCTGAGTGTTAGAAAGTTCTAGGGAAACACAGCAGAGCACTAGGTCAAAATGCATGGAAATGAATGAATAAGAGTGTGTGACAGGGAGTGTCAATGAGTTCCAGGTGTGGTAAGAGGGGAGTGACATGGTGTGCTAAGCAGCACTAAGTCATTCTATCATGCTAGTGTGACATGCAACAAATATGTGCTAGGTGCCAAGGTGTGCCAAATAGTGCTAGGAAGTGTTAGGGAGCGTTAGGGAAACACAAGGGAGAACTAGGTGAAAATAATGCATGCAAATGAACGACTAAGAGTTTGTGACAGGAAGCGTAAGTGATTTTAGGGTGTGATAAGGAGGTAGTGACAAGGTATGCTAGGTAGTGCTAAGGCATTCTAGAGGTCAGGGAAACATGACAAGATGTGGTAGGTGCTAAGGTGTGTCAATGCATGCCAGGGAGAGTTATGTAGTGTCAGGGAAAAAGAAGGGAGAACTAGTTTCAAATGCATGGAAATGAATGAATAAGAGTGTGTGATAGGGATTGTCAGTGAATTCTAGGTGTGTTAAGGAGGGAGTGATAAGGTATGCTAGGTAGTTCTAAGGAATGCTAGAGTGCCAGGGTGGCATGCCAAGATGTGCCAAGTCCTAGTGTGTGCCAATGTGTGTCAGGGGGTGCCACGAGAATGTAAGGGAGAACTAGTTCAAATTTCATGGAAATTAATGGATAAGAGTGTGTGATAGGGAGTGTCAAAAAGTTCCAATTGTGATAAGGAGGGAGTGACAAGGGTAAATGCTAGGTATTTCCAAGGCATGCTAGCATGTCGAGGCATGTCAGGGAGTGGTATGGCTTGTTAGGGAGTGGAAAATCATGCCAAGAAATGCAGGGGATGATAATGTGTTCCATGTAGTGCTAATGGATTGTTATATGTGCCAAATGTTATGGAATATGAAGATGTAAACTATGTTGCTTAGTTGTTTTATGGGCACGGTTGGATGTGAACCTTGACCTAGTAACTTGTTAAGTGGGATGAGTTAAGATTGAACATGAGAAGCCTAAGATTATTTATAGTCCATTAGGGGAACAAGGCATAGTCTAGTTGTAGTAAATGTAACTTGTTAAAGTTGTTGTAGTCGAGGCAGGACTTGGTTGGGTTCCTAAGTCTAAAATAAAATAAGTGTAGTTATGAGGGCATGTTAATGAAGGAGTGTCATGGTGTGCCAAGGAATGAAAAGGCATGCTGACATATTCCAGATAGTGCCAATGCATGTCAAGGAGTGTTTGGGAGTGCCAGGGAATCACAAGGGATAATTAGGTCAAAGTGCATGGAAATGAATGAATAAGAGATTATGCCAGGGAGTGTCAATGAATTCTAGGTGTCCCATGGATGAAGTATGTTAAGATAATTTCTATGATTGTGATAGGAGGATGGAAAAAGAAGTTTGAGACAAAGGGAGACTTTGGTCTAGGCACAACACTATTTTTTCAATGACTTGGTTGGGTTCCCAAGTCACAAAAAAGTAAGGTTATCTATGAGGGCATGAAAACTAGGGAGTGCCAAGGTGTGCAGGGAATTTCAGGAAGAGTTAACACATGTTAGAAAGTTCCAAGGAATGTTAGGCATGTCAAGACATGCTAATGTGTGCTAGGTTCTAGGATGTGGCTCCAACACATGCTAGGGATTTCCAAGGAAATACAAGGGAGAACTCATCTCAATTACATGTAAATGAATGAATGTGTGTATGTGTGATAGCGAATGTTAACAAGTTATAGGTGTGCTAAGGAGGGAGTGACAATGTATGATAAGTAGTGCCAACAGATGATAGAGTGCTAGGAAAGCCTACTAAGATGTCATAAGTGCCATGGTGTGCCAATGTGTGCCAAGGAGTGTTAGGGAGTGCTAGGGAAACACAAGGGAGCACTAGGTCATAATGAATGGAAATAAAGGAATAAGAGTGTGTGGCATGGAGTGTCAGTGAGTTCCAAGTGTGTTAAGGAGGAATTACAAGGCACACTTGGCAATGCTAAGGAATGTTAGAGTTCTAGGGCAACATGAAGCCAAGATGTGCCAACAAGTGGAAGAAAGTGTTAGCTAGGAGTGCCAGGGAAACAAAAGGGAGAACTATGTCAAAATGAATGGAAATGAACAAATAATATTTTTTTATTAGAAGTTTCAGTGAGTTCCAGGTGTGTTAATGACAAATTGACAAGGTATGCTAGGCAGTGTTAAGGCATGTTAGAGGCTAGCGCGACATGCAAAGATGCCATATGTGCTAGGGTATACCAACACATGTAAGGGAGTGATAAGGAGTGCTAGGAAAACACAAGGGAGCACTAAGTAAAAATGCATGGAAATTAATGAATTAGATTTTTTTACCAAGAGTGTCAGCGATCTCTAGGTGTGCTAAGGAGAGAGTGACAAGGTATACTATGTAGTGCCAAGGAATGCTAGAGCGTTAAGGTAGTAGGCCAAGATGTATTAGGTGCTAGGGTGAGCTAGGGAGTGTTAGGGGGTGTCAGGGAAACATAAGGAAGCACTAGGTCAAAATGCGTCGAAATGAATGAATAAGAGTGTGTCAGAGGGAGTTTCAATGAGTTCTAGGTGTGTTAAGGAGGGAGTGACAATGTTATATGCTAGGAAATGCCATGGTATGTTAAAATACCAAGGCATGTTAGGAAGTGCCATGGTGTGTTAGAGAGTGTCAAAGCATGCTAAGGAATGTATGGGATGTTAATGCATGTCACATAGTGCCAAGGAATTCTAAGACATGTCAAGTGCTATGGCATGTCAAGATGTAAATTGTGTTTCTTGATTTTTTTAGACCAAGGTTGGATGCGATGAGCTTGGTATTGGTAACTTGTTAAGTGGGATGATTTGAGATTGTACATGAGTACCCTAAGATGAATTACAAGTAGTTCTTAGGTGAACAAGGCATGTGTTGAACTTCCATGACACATGAGAATCTAGATTTGGCCTTAGAATGTTTTATGCGAACACACTCAAGTGCCAAAACACATCTACTATGCAAAACAAAATTTGTCGTGAAAGAAAAAGTAATGGATTGAATGCACACAGTTTAGGGTCTTCCACACATTCATATGTTAATGAGCCTTATTATTGTGATATACAATAGCCATTTATATGTTTGGTGTAAGACTCCTCTAGAGATTTCTATCCAACAACAACATCTCTGTGGTAAAAGGTGTACTATTAGAGGTTGCTCCATCAAAAATAGGAACCAAAAGGGACCTTAATTGATCCGAATTAGATCCATCATGAACTTTCAAAGAACCATGACTATATCAGGTCAGTACGAATCTCTAAAAATTCCAAAATAGAGATCAAAAACACCTTAAACCAGTGGTAATGGCAGCCATTTTGGAACGACGAGGACCTCGGTCAAAGCACGCTGACCGAGGCCATGGAGACTACACAGGAGGTAAAAGTAGCCCCTAGGAGCCCCAGATCGGGAAAAGGAGGTGGATTTTTATGTGCAATTAGCACAATCGGGCGTCATTGGGTAAACAGGGCCAAAATGGAGGAAGCTCAAGCACTCGGTCGCATGGGGGAACTGGAGAACCATGGGCGAAAAGTGAAAAGGCATTAAAGGAAAAGGCAGGACCCGCACTTTGAAAAACTGACGGTATCGATCAGGTGCCCTCAAACGGTAAGAGTTTTTCGACGAAAGAGGAGCAATCCTACTTAACAATCGACGCGTGGCAAGCAGAGGTTGGAGAAATCCGCCATTAATCACGCATTATCGGTCAAGCAAGTCAACCACGCGGGACGTGTGTATGGCATTAGATCTGGAGGCCCCAAATCAGATGGCTGAGATCGCGCCCGATGGGGGAAGCGGAATTGATGAAAGAATGTACTGCATTTTAGAAGGATTTGGAATATGTTTGACCACCATGATGGAGGAAAGGCTTCATCCACGATGTAACTGAAGAAACAAACCGACAACACAGGCTGGTGTCATTTAGAGGAGGACATGTGGCCGCTCCCTGAGCGTTCACGATGACGATGAACAAGGAACTCCAAGCGTAGCTGTAGAAGGTGGATCGACAGAGGCGGAAGAGGAATTGAACATGCATTGGAACAAGTGACTAAAAGCTATGAACAGAGACAGAATACACAAGGGAGAGTTAGTCAGGGCAAACCTTGACAGGAGGACTGAACATTGAGAGACAAAGACTAGAGAAGAATGTAGTAAAGCAAAAGCAGAAAGAGACAGAGGGCCGAGCTGACTAGTGGCGGCATCGAGCACCAGAGAGCTTGAGAGATTCAGGCCATCCCATAGAGGAATCCATCTGGACTGAGCACCACATTTGGCTCTTTCCATTGAAGACCAGAAGGTCGCAGAGCTGGTAGGAAGAAGAAGAATTCTATGTACTCAAGTGGCTTGGGGAATCCAAGAACTACCATGCCTAGCAAACTTGCTTCAGGAGAACTCACATTGAGTCATTCTATTGTAATTCTTTGCTTAAAGGCACAATAAAACAATGCCACCACTAAAAGCTAGACTAGAGATGTAGCCCTGGAGAATAGGGTGAACTCCTTATTAAAAATTCTTGTGTCTTTATGTTTTATTACTATATTTATCTGCTATCTTTCCATTTAAATGTCTGTGTTTTGGCAATCTAATCGATCCGTTGCTTAAATAACATAGAACACACACCAGCACATGAGTTTGTAATACCTTTGTTTAATAAATCTTCAACTGATGTCACTCGTAGGGTGATTATCATATCAAGTGGTATGAGAGAAAACGTTGTTGAATGCTCACTAGATCAAAGCTCAAATTAGGAGAAGGAGAGTTGGTGGAAACTAATCCTGAAATTGGGAGAGTCTATTTTGAAAGAAAATGTCAGAGGAAGGTTCTATGGGGCCAGACCCTCAATTCATGGAGAGTTTCCTAGCTATAAAGTCTATGGTAGAAGAAATGTATAGGGACTTAGAAAGCATAAGGATGAAGATTCATTAGGTTCTAAACAAGATAAAGAAGAAGATAAGTCTCATTCTCATGACCACTCAAAAGGAAAATGGAAAGAGGAAAGATTTCTCACACCTCCTAATAGCCCTGTGCATAATAAGAAAGCATCTTTGATTAAGCTAGATGTTAAATTTGATTTTCCTATATATGATGGAGAACTAAATTCTAAAAAGTTGGACAACTGGATTAGACAAATTGATGCATATTGCAGAGTGCAAAACATCGACTCAGACAAGAGTAAAATTCAGCTGGCAAGCCTACGCCTACGAGGCACTACCTTGGTTTGGTGGGAAGGAAGAACCCAAGTTGATATAAAGAGACATGGTAAGACTATCTCTATATGGAGTGACTTTGTTTCTGCAATTAAGAAGAAGTTCTATCCATTGGCCTACATGCAACAAGCCATGATGAGTTGGCAAACTCTTCGGCAGTTGAAAGGGAAAAGTGTGCAAGGGTATACTCAAGAATTCAGAAAGAGAGCATTAATGTTGGGTATCTCATTAGACTCACCATAGAATTTTTTGAAGTACATTGGTGGTCTGCACAGCTACATGAGGCATACCATCCTCATGTTTAATCCCACTAGTATAGATGAGGTATCTGTACAAGCTACTCATCTAGAAGCTAGAGGAAAGAATGGAAATCCAGAAGTTGGGGGACCATCTCAACCCATTGTAAGCAAGAGCAAGGAGAAAAGAAAGCAGAAGTGGAAAGCAAGGAAGGCTAACACTGCATAGAAAAGCAAGCTTCGTGCACTCACCGTAAAAAGGATGGGCATGATGATGAGCACTATTGGATTCTGCATCCAGCGCTGAGACCTAAGAAGTCTGAGGGTGAGAAGAAGAAGATTGTTGCAGCTATTCAGAAAGATTTGGGGTTAGACTCGAGAAATGAAACAATCATTGCAACCACAGGTATAAAAGGTAAGAATTCTGAAGCATCTACTAGTAATTTTGCTCAATCTGTTATTGATGAAGAACATGAGAGAAAAAGACATGAGCTTTTCCATATTTGAGTTGTTTCCAAAAATCAAAAGATTGATACTCTATTTGATAGTGGCTCACAAGTAAATATAGTTTCTGAAGCAATTGTAAAGAAATTGGGATTAGCAACTACACCTCATAAGAAACCATACTCATTAGGATGGTTGAATGATAAAGCACAACTACAAGTGACTAGACAGTGCAAACTCAAGTTTTCTTTTGGATCAACATTTGAGATGAGGTTGAGTTAGGTAATTTCTTTGGATAATGTGGAATTGTTTAGGAAGTCCTACTTGTATGATAGAAAAGCTATTTTCTATAGAGCTGAGAACAAGTATCTACTTGTTAAAGGTGGAATTGAATACTTTGTAAGAGCTCATAAGCTCAAGAATAATTATACTCTCATAAAATCAGGACAGATGAAAAGAATGATAAATTCATGCAAACAGTTCCTACTGATGGTGGTAAAGGAAAAGAAACCTAATAAAACCAATGTATTTGAGGGTTGTAATGCTAATCAGCAAGCTAACATAGGAAAGATTGTTTCAGAATATGATGTCTTGTTTCAAGAACCTAAAGGCCTGCCACCCAAAAAGGGAATAGTACATGATATTATTTTGCAGCAAGATGTTCCATTTCCTAACATTGGGATGTACAGGTTGTCTGCTTTAGAGCATGCTAAAATCAAGAAGCAGGTGCAAGAGTTGCTCGAGAAAGGGTTCATCAGGCCTAGCACATCACCATGTGGGTCATCGGTCGTCTTGGTGAGAAAGAAAGATGGCTCATGGAGAATGTGCATTGCCTACCGAGCACTAAATAATATAACAATCAAAAATCGTTATCCCCTTCCTCGCATAGAGGATCTTTTAGATCAATTGAAGGAAGTTGTTTATTTCACCAAGCTGGATTTGCACAGTGGATACCATCAGGTCAGAGTTGTAGAGCAAGATGCATGGAAGACTGCTTTCAAAACAAAGCAAGGATTGTATGAATGGATGGTTATGCCTTTTGGCCTAATTAATGCTCCTGCAACTTTCATGAGATTAATGAATGATGTACTCAAACCTTTTCTTGATGATTTTGTTATTGTATATTTGGATGACATTCTGATTTTTAGTAAAACGTGGGAAGAACATTTAAGGCATGTTAAGCAGACATTAGATGTTTTGAAAAGAGAAAAAAATTATGTTAAACTCTCCAAAATTGAATTTGGCAAAACCTCTCTAAATTACTTGGGTCACATAGTAGGGAGAGGTGAATTGAAAATAGATCCCTCTAAAGTGGCAGTCATAGTAAATTGACCTAAACCGAAGTCTGCTATAGAAGTGAGAAGCTTCTTAAGAGCAGCAAAATATTGGAGGAAGTTCATTTCAAAATTTTCCTCAATTGCAGCTCCCTTAAATGCCTTGACAAGATTGAACAAGGTGTTTCAGTGGGGAGGCAAATAGCAGAAAGCCTTCAACACCTTGAAAGAAAAAATTAGTACAACACCAGTACTAGCACTGCCAGATCTACAAAGACCATTTGAGATACAAACTGATGCCAGTGACTACGCCATGGGAGCAGTGCTGACACAGCATGGTAAACCCATATGTTATCATTATGAGACTTTTAATCTTGTAGTAGTTAACTATCCTACATATGATAAAGAATTGTATGCGTTAGTTCAAAGTGTAAAAAAGTGGAAACATTACTTAATGGGCAAAGAAACAGTAATACATACTGATCATCAGCCACTTCAATACCTGCACTCCCAAACTAAGTTGCAGCAATCAAGACATTACAGATGGATGGGTTTTCTACAACAGTTTCATTTAGTCATCAAATATAAAAAGGGCATACGCAACAAGGTTGCAGACATGTTATCTAGACCCATTATAAATGCATCTACCATACTTAAGCATAATTTTGTGCTGCATGAAAGCTACATAGAACAGTATGCTCAGGACGTGGACTTTAAAGATGTTTATGCAACTTCGAGTCAAGGCAAAATGATAGAAGAATTGGACTATCACATGAAAGACCGACTCTTATATCATTGTGGGAAACTCTGCATTCCACAAACTGAGAGAGTAAAGATAATTAGGGAAGCACACACTTCTCTGATATCTGGTCACTTTGGGGTAAGTAAAACAGTTGCACAGCTGCAAAGGTTCTGTTATTAGCCGAGAATGAGTGAGACAGTTTCTAGATATGTAAAGGGATGTGCTATGTGTTCGAAAAGCAAGCCCAACAATAGAAAACTAGGATTGTACACTGCATTGCCAGTTCCTTCTCACCCTTGGGAAAGCATTTCCATGGATTTTGTTGGAGGACTACCTAAATCTAGGAAAGGTCATGATTATCTATATGTTGTTTGATGGGTTCAGCAAAATTGTAATTTTTTACCCTGTAGTAAACAAATTACAGCTGAACAAACTGCAAAATTATTCTTTGAACATGTATGGGTTCATTTTGGATTACCCACTTCTATTGTATCTGATCAAGACACCCAATTTGTGGGGAAGTTTTGGTCAAGTCTATGGGAAATAATGGACACCAAATTAAAGAAAATCACATCTTTTCATCCATAAACAGATGGCCAGATAGAAGTAGTTAAAAGGACGGTGATCCAGTTACTGAGAGGATATTGCAGCAAACACCCTAAGCTTTGGGATAAACACTTGTGTTATGTGTAGCATGCTTACAATAGAGCCAAACACTCTTCTACACAGAGATCTCCTTTTGAGACCTGTTTTGGTTTCATACCAAGGTCTCCTTTGGTAAAGATACCATGGTTGATAGATACAGTGATGTGGACAACGAAACTAGGTTCATTGAACAGATCCAGGAGATCCACCAGGAAGTACAGGAATAGCTAGAAAAGAGCCAGGCCAAGTACAAGGCTAGGCACGATAAGCATCGGATGGAGCAAAATTTTCAAGTTAGAGACCAAGTCTGGCTATATATCAGTAAGGAAAGGATGCAAGGTGAAGGTAAAAAGCTAAAACCTATCAGGTATAGACCCTTCAAGATACTTGAGAAGATTGGTGAAAATGATTTTCGCCTTGATCTACCAGCTTACATGCACATCTCTCAGTCGTAAATGCAGATTGCTTGAGGTTGTTTGAACCTCCAATAATTGAGGACCCTAAAGAGGAGAGTCAATTACCTTCCGTTGATGACCTGCTACCTAAATATCTTAATGAATTACGGGAAGACACAGTGTTGGACAGTAAGGTAAGGACGACGTGCAGTGGACAAGTGGAATACCTCAGGATTGGGCTCAAGGGTTCGAAGCCAAGCAGTGCGAAGTGGATTGAGATTGGACAAGTGAGAAAGCAATACACTCACTTAGTCGATGCTTGAAAAGCAACTTTTGGTGGTCCAAAAGCTCTTTCAGTGGGAAGGTCATGATCTGAATCAGATCCATCAAAGACTGGCAAAGAATCATGACTGTATCAGGTCGGGACGAATCTCTAAAAATTCCAAAAACAGCGATCAAAAAACACCTTGAACCAGTGGCAATGGCAGCCAACATGGAACAATGAGGACCTCAATCAAAGCGCGTTGACCAAGGCCCATGGAGACCGCACAGGAGGTCAAAGCAGCCCCTGGGAGCCCCGGATTGGGAAAAGGAGGTGATTTTTGATGCATGATTGTTGGGCGAACAGGGCCAAAATGGGGGAAGTCCGAGCACTTGGACACATGGCGAACCAGAGAACTGTAGGCAAAAAGGAAAAAGCACTAAAAGGACAAAGGCGGGACCCGCACTCTGGAAATCGGCAGTATTGATCAGAGAACCCTCAAATGGTAAACGGTATTGGAGAAAACGGAGCAAATCCCACTCAACGATTGACGTGTGGCAGTGGAGGAGAGAGAAAACCGACTTGATTGTGCGTTATCAGTCGAGCAGGTCAACAACGCAGGACGTGCGAATGGCATCGGATCTGGAGGTCCCAGATCGGACGGCTGAGATTGCGCCTGATGGAGGAAGTGGAATCGATGAAGGATTAAGCCACGTTTGTAAAGATTTGAGGTTCGTTTGACCGCCACGGTGGAGGAAGAACGCATCCACGACGTAACTGAAGAGCAGGCTGGTGCTATTCAGATGGGGACATGTGGAAACGCCTTCAGCATTCATGCTAACGTCGAATAAGGAACTCCAAGCGCAGCTGTAAAAGGTGAATCAACAGAGGCGAAAGAGGAACCAAATGGGCATGGGGACGAATGGCTAAAAGCCATGAACAGAGACAGTCGAATTAAGTGGAAGTAGAAATAGAGAGAGAGTCAAGAGATGACAAAGGGGGAACAGTGAACTCGGAGAGGACTAAACACAAAGAACAATAGACAGAGCAAAAGATACAGAGGGCCGAGCTGACCAGTGGCAACATCGAGCACCAGAACTTGAAGATTCAAGCCATCCCATAGAGGAATTTGTCCGCACTGAGCATCATATTTGGCTCTATCCGTTGTGGACCTGAAGGTCACAGAGTTGGCAGGAGGAAGAAGAGTCTGTGCACTCCAGTGGCCTGGGAAATCCAGGGATCTCCCTGCCAAGCAAACCTACTTCAGGAGAACTCCCATCGAGTCCATGCATTGTAATTCTCTGCTTAAAGACCCAATAAAACAAGGCCACCACTGAAAGCTGGACCGGAGACGTAGCCCTGGAGAATAGGGTGAACTCCTTATTAAAATTGCTTGTGTCTTTGTGGTTGCTTACTATATTTCTCTGTTGTCTTTCCATTTCAATGTTTGTGTATTGGCAATCTGATCGATCTGTTGCTTATTTAACATAGAACACACACCGACACATGAGTTTGTAATACCTTTTGTTTAATAAACCTTAAATTGGTGTCACTCATAGGGTGATTATTAGATCATTATCCTATGATAGAAGACCTGGTGAATCTATGGGTGCTCTTGGGAAGACTGTCTTAATTGATGTGATGGTGGTTGATCACCCTTTAGACTCTTTTTTTTGTAAGTGTAGGTAGTGCCTTCCTTTTCTATTTATATCGACCAATGAGACCAGATACATCGTTTTGGTGGTCTCAACCTGCCCCGAAGGGAAACCAAGTTTGTTGGCCACCTAAGTTTGCTATAAGCATTCCAAAACCAAATTTTAACTAGTCTTTCCATCTAGGCAATGTGCACTAAACAATTAAAAATACTTATTAAGCTTTGAACAAGCATAAAACAACAAAAGCAAGACAGTTCACTAAAAACAGAAGAGACAATGAAGGATCATTCCTTTCGATCACCAACATTTGGATCAATATCAATGGGAGTATCCATGGGTTCTGCATGGTTTGGAGTCGTCTGAGTCATCTGAGTTAGCTTCGATCACCCTTTAGACTTTAATATGCTACTTGGGCATGATTTTATCTATGTTATTAATGTTGTGGTGTGTTGATTGTCTATGTTATTAATGTTTTGGTGTCTTCACTCTTTCAATTGATGTATTTTCCTCATAACGGAAAATATTTTCACTATTGATCATCTTGCATCTGATAATCACCCCCCTAATTCGAATTTACTATAGAATACCCCTTGGTATGTTCCAAGTGTTCAGGTAGACTCTACTCGACCACAAGTGAACTATGTTGCATTGTATCCTAAATGTTCAAATTCTTCTGAGAAGGATCCTTTGAACTATTATTTTCCTTCTCGGGACTTGGTCCCGACAGTTGACTGAGGAATTTCTTCTATGGGGATATGGGACCCCTTAATTCCCTCTTTTGATCCTTCTAGTTCTCATGATTTCTTGGAAGTTGAGTTGCCTTCACAAGAGGAGCTTTTTGAAGCCATGAGTTTTAACTACCAAAGGAGTCATTGGCCTGAGCCCCACAAGGGGCTTACCCTGAAGAACTATTATGTGTAAGCCACAAGGTTGTGTGGTTCCTTGTACCATACTATACATATAAGGTACGCATTTTCAAGTTTTGTATTCTATAACACAATATTTTACCTAAAGTTTATATATGTGGGATGTATTAACTTCTTGTCTAGTGTTCCTAATTATGTCTACAGAACTTGGAAGACTTATCCTTTGGGAATTTTTATGGTTGATCCGCTCTGATAGGTATTGATTCTTGAAACTAGCATATAGGTTAGGTTTTTCACCTGCATTGTGCATTTATCAGTTTCCTTTTCCATTTAGGCCTTAGGATCGACCCCACCAAGATATGACGTAGAACCTTCTCATTGCTTAGAAGTGTCATATCTTGTGTGGTAGACCCTACCTTATCATGGGTGCCCTAGTTAGTACCTTGTTGTCGCTTGGCACCCATGTTGAACTTTTGTTCTTAGGCTCGGGAGTCCTCTTTAGTCCCACCATGACTTTTGCGATGAAGCTTCATTCTCCTTCTTCTTCGCTATATTTCTGGCTTTATACCCTAGAGGCTCCCTCATGTTGAGTTTTACTGTTGCATTGCATGTTGACTATTTGTACATTTTGGCCTTAAGCCGACTTGAATTGGACTTGTGTATAAGCCACTTTTTGACCATGTATTTCTGCAAAATAAACCTTGCAATCACTTAGCCTCTACAACTTGACACCTTATGCTCGTGGAAAGAACATTCCTTTTAGTGTCCTTGCCCAATTTCGTCACCTTGCATTGAGCATAGGCATGTTACACCCCAGGAACTAGAACATTTGTACTTCGACACTCGTTCTTTCCATTGTATTATAGTCATTCTTTTATTCTTTTCTGGGCTTTCTAAATATGAAAAAAGACAAAAATTAAATTAAATATTCAAACAAGAGCGGGAACAGGACATTACTTCCATAATTGATGGTAGTTAGAGTCAGTTGTGTCACCCTTTATCAAAGCACTCAAAATTAAGTCTTTCCTCCATTGGGAGGGGATTTAGTTTGACTTATGAGAGCCTTAACCTTGTTATTGAGTTAGTAATCCTTTGGTTGGTTATCTCTTCCAATCATATGGAAAGTTTGTTTGTGCCTCTTGCATGAAAAAATTTTACAAAGTCACCATATGCTGCCATATTGTCACATTTGAGTCGTGCTTTTGTTCAAGGGAAGTAAACCTAAGTCGACCTTTCTGTTGTGTCTCTTGACTTATTTTCAGTTGGCCATCCCTAGTTGTTAGAGTCATGTTCACTATCACATCAGATGTTTGTTCCTTTGCTCATGCTCGTTTGAGAAGGTCTCCATTGACTTCTTGCTGGCAGGTCTTGCTCTTATCGACTACGACAAATTGCTCTAAGAGTAGACCTAGAGCTACACCCTGGCCCTATTTCCATCATTGATAGGTGACCTTGTGCTCAGCATCGATCAGTATCATGGGTCTTTGATTGAGTGGTTTCCCTTGTGCTTGACGTCAGCTTTCATTATCACACATTAGGATTCATGCAGTACCTTGGTTTCCATTTGACCTCATTGGTGGATTCCTTGCCCCTATGTTAGCTTTCATTATTGGTTGGTATAAAGGGTTTCTGTTGCGCGCTAGCTACATCTTGTGTACACCATAAATGTGTTAATTCGGTTTGGTTACTATGTCTTTCTTCGTTTGATTCCTTCCACATTATGGTCTGCAGGTTATAGTCACACTGGATTGATGAAGGATACCTTAATGCCTTCCTTCTGGTAGATCTTTTCCCATCTACTTCAACTCATTAGTATGGGAACAAGGTCTAGAGTTCATTTGGCAGTACCTTAGGGTTTGTAGTCATCAATGGTAGATTCCTTCACTATCAATAGTGGGAATACATCATTGTCTCCTGATTGATAGATTCTTCCAAGTATTTGACTTTAGATCATTTATTTGCACTTATTAAATTATATTAGGTACCTTGGCTCTCATCATCATTATCGGTGAGTAGTCTTGTGTTTGTTAATGGTATACATCAATGACTAGTAATCAAACGATTTCTCACATGGTAAACTTCAGATCATTTATTCCCATTGTGTAGAAATGTACCACGACAGTCGGTGAAGACCTCGGGTTTGCATCAGCATTTGTTGGTTCACTTGCCAGTTCCTCTTGTTTCTGCTAGTGACACCATCTACCTTATATGTTTCAGTTCATCACAGCAACATCCTATATGTTAGCACTCGAGTTGCATGCAATACCATTTGTTCCACTATTTGACTTGGTACTTTTTGGATTAGCTTTATGACTTCAATGATCAGCTTTCTACTTCAACATCATTGATTAGTTCTTTATATGTGATATTATGACATGTACTTCTATGGATATGATCAAATGATCCACCATGTATTTTTAGTTCTTTTATACTTGTATACATATTGGGTACGCTTTTGTATTTGATATCAAACATGCTTTATTATCTTTGGGCATGGGTATGCTCGCCTTAGACAACAACTTTCTTTATGATCCCTTCCACTGGCTTAGTAGGCTGAAATCTAGTGAACTCCTCTCAGGTCCTCCAATGATTCTTTCTATACACTTAATACATTTCGGCCAACATGTACCCCTTTTGACCTCATATATTAGGCGACATCTGTTATAGCACCATTTACCACCCTTTGTAGATTTGATGCTCTATGATATGGCCTAGGGCAACCCTTCCCTACCAAACTTGGTCCATTTTCTAAAAAACAATGTTTTAAATCCCATACGTGATTATGCCCTATCGAAAGTGTGTGTACACGTGGGTCAACCTATACCCAACCCGCATATATGTGTTAAAACATTAAAAAATATATAATCTCCCTTAATTCGGGTGTTAGGCCTCCATACTACTAGTGTAACCCCTTATTGTTATTAGTACAACCCACTTATTATATTGATGTACCCATGTAGTGCCCATATTGTTACTATTGTGCCCCATAGAAGCTCACTATTGTTATTATTGTTCCCTTACATTATTATTGTTATGT
>APFE030749769.1:245524-267403 GCA_000404065.3 Pinus taeda
AAAAAAAAAAAAAAAAACAAAACAAAAACCAAAACACATAACACAAAAAATAACAACAAAATAAAACAAAACAAAACAAAAACAAAAAACAAATTTGGAGAAGTATAAATACATCTCCATGGGAATGCCTAAAGGAGGAAGGATTAGATATTGATACTATAGTCAATTACATCCTTGATCAAGTCTGAAGATATCCCTGTGCCTTCTGCACTCCCAGTCATAGGAAACCCTTATTTCCTTCTTGAGATGTTCATCATCCTTTCGATACATCCATGTGTATACTTATGGAGAAGGATTGTTGAGGCCTTGGCAGGATGGATCCGGAGGACAGTGTCGCTTGGAACCGATGGACCACTCAGTTTGTAGGTCTTCTGTATATTCTTTAGCTTACATTAATAAAGAGGTTTTTTCTTGTTTTTTATGATTATGGTCTTTATGCATTAATTTATATCATGATTTGCTTATAAAATCTCACGTTAATGCTTATTTGCTTACATGCTTATATGATCTAACCTTGATATCATGAACATGATTTCAATTATTTTTGGTGTATATGTTTTTCCTTGAATGAATTGCAGATCTTAAAGCATAAGGAAGAAGTAGAGGGTTTGAAACCTACGGGAATTACCTCAAATGTAGGACCTACAGGTAAGACCTTATGTACCAAGTTTAATTGTTTAAGTATTAGGACTGTTTGTTTGTGCTTCTCTATTGGGTTTCCCAACCCAAGACCCTAGGGTGATTCTACCCGAAACAATTCTGGAATTGCAAAATAAGTTGTGATTATTTGACATTTTTAGCCTCAAACCCCAACTTCCATGTATAAATTAATGTGTAGATTGGAAACTACTCATGAAATTTACTAAATCACAAGACTCAAATATACTCTACTGATATGCGGAAGTTAATTCACCATATAGAACACAAATCATAAACATGCAAAAGGAAACATCACACATGCACAGAGATTTATCTAGGGGAAAGCAACTTCTTAAAACCCCTTACTATCTATATTGCATTAATCAGATAATAGAGAAGAAATACAATGTGTTCTCAAGCCCGATCACACCCTGCAAGTGTATACTTTATCACTCTGCCTGACCACTGAACCGGGCCAGCACTTAGCCAATTTCAAGCCTTCCCAAGTTCTTATTTCCTTGTGATGTTCCTTGGTAAATTACCCCTATTTTTTATGAATTTCACACCAAGGAATTCTACAATTACCTTAGGTCATCCTTCGACTACATGCACCACCTGTACACATGGGAATATGCTACAAATGATAGTACATTGCCTTCTAATCTCCATCTCAAATTTGTAACTCGAACTCTTTGCATACAACAATTATTTTGGGTTTATTGGTCATTTAATTGGTTCATCACTGAGTGTGGTTGAAGTTCCAATTCCACAACTTGACCTCCACTAGCTCTTTTGGCAATTAGAACTAGTTAAATTGACAATAACTCGAATTAACAGAAATAGATTGCTACAAATTAGCAATCAATAATGTAGACCTAAACTCAAGCTTCCCCAACTCTAATTTACTAGGTTAATTGAGTGACAAGTGCCATGTCACCTCAGTTAACTATCACCAAGTACTTTGCTGAAATGGAAATTCGAATTTTAATCTAGTTTGACCAAGGCAAAGTCAAAATTAGATTTTCTTGTTGCATTTTCAACACTCCCTCTCAGCAATAAAGGGATTATCAACCTCCTCTATCTTGCACCTACGAAACTCAAACTTCCCTCTAAACAAGGCCTTTGTCAAAATATTTGCATCTTGTTCCTTTGTTTGAATTTACTACAACAATATAATTTTCCTCTACACACAATCTCGTAGATGGTGATACCAGATATCAATATATTTGGATTGATCATGAAAAACAAGATTTTCAAAGAGTTTGATACAACTTTGATTATCACAGTAAATCATAGTAGGATCCATCATCTTACCAAAAAATCCAACGAGTATACTTCTCATCCAGATCGCCTCACATGTTGCTTGACTTACAGCCATGTATTCTACTTTTGGTGAGTTGAGTTCCACTGATCTCTACTTCTTGTTGTACCAAGAAATTGTTGCGGATCCAACACTGAAAATTTCACCTGATGTACTCTTCCATTCTAATGGACCTCCCACCCAATCTGCATCGATGAAGCCACACAACTTCACTCCCTTTGTATGTTTGTACCAAAGTCCAAACTAGGTAGTGCCTCTGAGTTATTGTAGAACATGTTTAGTTGCCCTCCAAAACAGTTTGGTTGGCCTAACCATGGCTTGACTAAGTTGGTTGATTGCATAACACATTGTTGAATTTAAGCTTCTGTGATCCATATGAAGTTTAATGAGAAGATTTTTCGGTGGAAATATTATAATATTTTTGTCGACGCGTTTTGAACCAATGAGTGTGGTTCATTGTCAGGACAAGTTAAAGAACCAGATCTTGGTTGCAAGTTAAATAGAAGATCAGATCATCCAACGATTATATTAGACTAGGCAACAACTATATTGAACTGGGCAACTACTTTCTAATGGCTATATTTGACTGGGAAATGGCTAACCGAACTAGACCAAGGGATAGGGATAGGAAAAATAAAAATTATTTAGTTAGTTATATATAATAAATTAATAGGAATTGAAAAGACTAATATTTTAATTAAATAATTGGTAAATTAATATAAGATAGTTTCATAACTATTACCATATATAAATGAAGTAATGTATTTAATTAGTATGAAACAAAAAGGCTAGTATTAAATTTAAACCAAAAACTATATAATTAAATATTTAATATTATATTAAAGTTAAAAATTGTGTAACTAAATATTTAATACTATCTTAAAGCTATATAATTAATTATCAAATATGAATTAAAAAGGCTAATATTATATAAATAAATAGTTAATTGTGAATCAGTTATATAAATATCATAACATGTTAATAGAAACTATTAAACTACATATAAGATAATATTGAATTATGTAAAGGTATATATTTAAATATTAATATTATATTGAAGTTATATAATAGATATTTAGTTAAATAATTAAATATCTATTATCAAGCATGTATTTAATTAATATGAATCCAAAGGGCTAATGTTATATAATTAAATACCATATATAATCATAAACAAATGGTTAGTAAATCTTTATGAAAGCTAGTTTTTGTTATATTATTACTACAAATTGTAATCACTAAATAAAACATTAATCATTATCAACCTAAAAATTACTAGTATGGAATACTAATTAAATAAATATGTATATTATGAAATAGCTATAAATCAAAAACATCAAATAATTAATGTAATACGGAATAATATGCAAATATATACCTTTCGAATTAAATATAGTTATGAAAGTAACTTAAATTAATTTACCAATTATTTAATTAAAATATTAGTCCTTTCAATTCCTATTAATTTAATATATATAACTAACTAACTAATTTTTAGTTTTCCTATCCCTATCCCTTGGTCCAATCCAGTAACCATTTCCCAGTCAAATATAGCCATTAGAAAGTATAGTTCCTAGTCAAATATAGCCGATTCCTAGTCTAATATAGCCGATGGATGATCTACTCTTCTATTTAACTTGCAAACAGTATATGGTTCTTCAACTTGTCCTGACGATGAACCACACTTGTTGGTTCGAAAAGCGTCAACAAAATTATTATAATGTGATTTCTGCCGAAAATTTTTCTCATTAAACTACATAACACATGTATGGTTGTGTGTTCACAAGATACACGAATGAACCCAACCATTGTCGGTAAATAGTCGCATTCACTTCCTTACCTAAAGTGGCATCCTCTTTCCTCAAGTTGGTCACTAGAGGAGTCTCCATGGGTTTGCACCTGTCCATGTGGAACATATGAAGTATCTCATTAGAATACTTTCCCTGAGAGGAAAATAGCTCCCCATCACCTTGCCATACTTCCAATCTGAGGAAGTAGTGCAAGAGACCCATGTCCTTCATCTCGAATTCTCTTGCAAGTTCCTCCTTACAAGAGCTAATCAGTTGCTCATTTCCAGTAAGGATTAAGTCATCAACATATAAAACAATAATAAATTTACCTTCTACTAAAATATGATAGAGGTTTGCATCCGATTCACTTTTAGTGAAGCCTAAACTAGTAAGATAGTTATCGATCCTAGTGTACCAAGAACAGGGTGCTTACTTGAGACCATATAATGCTCGCTTGAGTCTGCACACACGAGACTCTAGATAAAAAGTCTCAAAGCCTTCTAGGTGCTTGATATATATCTCCTCCTCAATAACTCCATTGAGGAATGTTGTTTTCACATCCATCTGATGGACCTTCCACCCCATCTATGCAGACAACGCAAGGATTGATCTTATGGATGAGTACCTTGCTATAGGAGCAAAGGTCTCCTCATAGTCAATCCCCTCCACCTAAGAGTGCCCTTGGCAACAAATTTGTCCTTGTACTTTTCTATGCTTCCATATGCTACTTGATTCACCTTGAAGATCTATCTTGAACCCACAACTAATTTGTTTTTTGGTCTTGGGACCACCTCCCAAACACTGTTCTTCATAATGGATCCGTACTCCTCCACCATTGCATCAACCCATACTTGTTTCTCTGCTGCTTCCATAAAGGAGGATGGCTCAGTCTCTACTAGCTCAGTCATAAGAGCGATGTAGTTAGTGTACTGATCTAGTGACCTTCTCTACCTACGCTGATTTGAAGGAGCCCACACATTCTCCCTCACATCCTACACAATTTTCTCAGCTTCTCTAGTTCTCTTCCTACCTTCTCTAGATGATTCTGCTTGAGTGGTTGTCTCCACTCTCTACTCCTCAACTTGTGGCTTCTCCACAAAATCATGAGGCTCCTCCTTTGGAGCTAAAAGCTCCTCCTCTGGTGGTATTTGTAGCACCCTATCAAGAGATCACTGCATGGCTTTGTCTTTGTAACAACCCTAGTCAAAAATTCATGTAAAAAAAATGCAAGACCATGGTCATGGGACATGTATTCCAAGATGAATGGTGGTAAAAACATCTTAGTGGATGTTCATTTCGATTATTATGGCTAAGGGAAAATGGAAAAGGAAATGGCAAAGGCATTAGAAAGGCAAGAGGGATTATTTGAAATTCATTTATGAAAATAATGGAAATTGGGAGGAAAAGAAGGTGAAAGGTCACAAGTTGCATATGAGGAGGAAAATGAAGCAAAATAATGGAAAATGAAGAAAAGAGAGGCCACATTAATAAAAAGGCTTCAAAGGATCAGTTCATGGCTTTTGGTCAATTCAATTTTGGGGCTCTCTTTCTATTCTCCCTCTCTCATACACTTGGACAGTTAGAGTTTTCTTGGAGAACTTTAGCATTGGACCAAGAAAGGAAAATAGGGCAAAGAGGAAGCAAAGATCAAGCAAGGAAGAGTAGGAAAAAGCATCTACAGTAGGTTTACTTGCAGGTATCGATTTGCATGTGTGATTTTCTTGCTAGATTTGGCATACATGGTTATGCATGTGTGTTCTTGGTTCTCTTGTTTTCATTGGCATGAATTCTGCTAGGTGTGACAGTGTTCTTCAACCTTGCCTTTCCATTTTTGGATTGCCTTGAGGTGATGGGTTCTCATGTTTTGATGGAGCTGGATTGTCGGATAGATTCAAAGTTGAGTGAAGTGGATCTCTGAAAGGAAAAACACATGGCCTAGTGATCCCTAAATCATACAATGGATTGCAGTAAAGCCACTGGCCTAGTAACCCATGAACCGGAATGTGGGTTATGGTAAAGTCAGGTATTGTATGCCTCGGTGGGCCTAGGAATCCTCAACCAATGAATGGTGGGATATACGGTAAATCCTAGAGGTGGTTTCCCTTGATCAGGCCCAGGAATCCTTACCATGAATGGAGGGATATACGGTAAAGCCTGGTGGGTGGTGTCTCGATCGTGGATTAGTGATTCCTGAATCAGACTGTGGGTTTTGATAAAACCTAGGGACTAGGAGGTAGTAAAATTTTGCACATTATAGGTGGATAAATCTGATGGCATCCATGCTCATTTGGTTCTTATTTTAGTTATGAGTCCCGCATTCATGCTTGGAATATGGCATGGTGGTGATTGGATGAAGAGAGATTTGGCTCAGCCAATCTATAGTCGGGTGGAATGTGGTAGTCCCATATCATATTGGCTTTTGCATTCATCAATAAGAGTTCCTTCCCTTGGTATTTTATGTGCAAATGTACTAGTCCATTTAAGGCATATATGTCTATTGTATCCTCATTCTTTATGTTGGTTATGAATATGTTTTATGACAATGACAATGTATGGTTGTCATCATGTTTTGATTTACAAATGAATGAGAAATGAATATATGACCAAATCAATGATAATGCATCTAATGTTATAAGGCATCAATGCTTCTTTACGAGTCTCATATAAGTATGAAACCCCTATGCTCAAATGTGTTTTTTAAACCTATAGAATGCATAATTGTGACATGTTTGATTAAATGCATGTCATGGCTAATAGGGGTACAGTCAAGTATTTGTTCAAGAATTTGTATTGGCATCATTGTCACTATGTTTCTTCCCATTTCCCTAAATTCCATGAAGTTATGGGCAGTGACCGGGTCCTAGCCCTATCATTTAGCCTTAATCTCATAGTCACTGGCATAGCACTGGCAAAAAAAGGCTACAGTCGCACTTAAGCAGGCTCATGGGAGCGAATGGACCCTCCGTTGCTTGTATGGCTTGGCAAGGGAGAAATTGAGGTTGTAGGTCCTTAAATTGTTGAGTTTCCTCAGGGGTTGGTCACCTGGAAAGATAGGGTAGCTCCTGGAGGTTCTGTAGGATGTGTGGATGGTCAGTTTGGTTGTGTTTTCTCGGTTCCACTTCCTTAAGGTGACTTAAGAGGTTGAATCGAATCACAGTAGTCTCTCGTCACATGTTTATGTTGGTTGTTTAGTTACTTCGGTAGATGTGGGAGGAGGGTGTTACAGAGTGGTATCAGAGCAAGTTTTGTTCTCTTTGGGTGGTGTCTAGTTTCCATTCTCTTTAGGTGTTATCTAATACCACAGAGTGGTATCAAAGCATGGTTCACCCCTTGGACTAGATGGGCGGTGTGTTGGTCATGCATACATGTCAGTTGCATGTGTTCCTTATGCTTGTGGTCTATGTGCTTGTTGTGTATGCATGATGGTGGTCATTGTTACAGTTTTGTTGTCATGTGGAAGTTGATGATGTTGTTGTTGGGATGTGTTTGCCATGAATGCATGAAAGTTGTTATGCATGTCAATCTATAGGTTCTTGTGCATGCATTTCTATGGTTATGGTTATGCATGTATAATAGGTTAGATATGCATTGTCAGGTCATTATATGTATTTATGTCATCATGACGTTGTTTTTATGTTATGATTCTAATGTGTTGACTGAGATAGAGCAGGAGATGCAGAACATCATAGTGAGGTTGTAGCACTAGACTTTGGGGTAAGAGAAGATTGTCATACAGGTATTATACGTTTGGCATGTAGGTATGTTAGTTAATGGATTGTTATATGCATCAGGGTTATGTACATGTTTGTCATTTTATTGTTGTTGTGGTTACATGCATGGTAGATGTTAGTGAATCAGTGTGGTCATATGCACATATGTCGAATAGTCATGAATGATAGTAACTTGTTGATTGCTATATGATAGTTAACTTGATGATTATGTTATATGTTGTAGATGAGTGTGATATATGTTAACTTGTTGTTGTTATATGTTAGTTAACTTGATGATTAGGGTTATTTCACTAAAATCTTGATGTTATATGTATCATGTTGGCCTTGATTGTTTTGTGTAGATGGTTATGGTTATGACATTCAGGTATGAGATGATATATTTGTGATATTTTGTTGCACTGATCTAGACTAACTGTGCATATGTGATTGTTATGCATGAATGACAATTGTTTATGAACTTATGAGGTGAACATGTTAGCTAGTTACTGTTATAGATATCATGATCTTATTTATGTTTGAGTTGATATGTTGTGAAGTTATATCATGCTAATCTAGATTGATTGTGCAGACAAGATAGCCTCCAATGAGATACATCAAGGTATGAATTTTCTTATGTCATGTACTTGGTGTTTGAATGTTTGATTATGTCATTTATTTGGTGTTTGAGAGTTTGGTGTCTATTATGTCATTTATTTATTGTTTGAATGTTTTATTACTTGCATGCTATGAGTATGTGTCTATAAGATTGAATGAATGAATGGTCTTGTTTTAAGATGGTTGTACTAACACATTATGTGTTAAGACATCTGATATGTACTTGAGTGTAAGTATGTGATAATTGTAGCAATATGTATTAAGAATAATGAATGTGAGTTGATTTTTTAGTATGACATGGTTTTTAGTCTTAGTAAAGGTTGATTTCAAATTCATAGAAATGATGCCTTGATCTGTGGAACATGTGATTGATATGTGAAAACTGTTGCACAAAACATGTTTGGTGTTAGCGTGACAAGGTAACAATTGATATGTTTACATAACTAACAGTTCGGTGATGTGCAGAGTGCAGTCAGGGCCTAAATTATCTTGTAATTTTCAGCAGTGTTTATAATAATTATTTGTTGATGTATTGTATATATTATTTCTTGCTTTTGGACTTATCAGTATACCCTGCGTGGTAAATTATGTATAGAACTATATATTTTAGCATGGCTACATCCATTAGTTTTTTGATATTTACTTGAAGGCTGCAGCTAGAAGACTGCATATGCCATAGGCATCTACTACATGTAATTTTTCAAATTAATGAAAAATTACGATTTTTCCTCGGGGAAAAAAAATAGTTCGGTGATGTGACAGTACATAGTAAGACTCGATTGCAACAAGGTAAAAAGGTAAAAGAAATGAATTGGACAATAATTCCTTTGGCTATGTTTGGAAACATTAATTCCAAATGAATGAGTGCTTTACATACAAGAAGTTTTCTTAACCTTGATTTTGTTGGCAGTATGTGGATATGTATTATAGTCATGAACATGTATTCGACAGGTATATCAGCTAGTTTCTAGTTATAGCTGGATCCAACAAGGAATTGGAGTCCCTTGAGAGATGGCATGGATGTGTTCAGTTACAAGTCAGCGTGCTTGGCACAACAAGATAAGATAACTAGTGTATTGTTATGTTTATTTATGCATTGATAGTTATGTGTTTATGGCAGTATGATGCAGGGGATTGCATGGCAAAAGGCACTGCCATGAAATCTTGAAGAAGGATCGAGTTGAGTTTTCCTTAGGAACCATGGAGATTAAGTCATGGTGTTTGTTGCTAATCTTTTGACCGAAGGTCCTAGTTGCTCTGTGGTGGCTGCAAATTGTTATTGTTCAGAGGTTATTTCTTATAGGTTTCAACATCCACAAGACTTTAAACTTCATTATGATCTTTTATAGAGTTCAGGTAGCTTTAAGAGAGTTTAAGGATCCAATTCCGATCACGCATTCCCACTAAAAGAAACTTTTGGTCCACCGAAAGACTGATATACTGATCTGAGTAGTAAATGAGAGTAACAACACCCTCCTTTTTTCAACCTCCCTACACTTGCCTTTGCATAGTGCCTCTGAGCTAAAATCTTTAACCACTTCCCTTCTTGGATGGGTTGGTCATTTTGGGAAGAAATGTTTTCCTCCTTGACTTCATGCAGAACTTTTGTTATGAAGTTTTCAGAAGGTAGTTTGAACTTCTTTGCCTTGATCCTTGATCCAAGGTGGATCAAACAAATGTGAAGTACATCTGCTCCACAAAACTTTCATTTGTACCTGTTTGAAAAGCCACCAACAAAAACTGTTAAAAACAGCAGGCATACAGACAACAACTACATGGACTAACTTCTGCTTCGACAAAGAAATAGATTTCACATCTTGTGAACCCTTCCATGTCTTATATCTGCATACAAATGATTGACTAGATAACAAGCCAATAAAACATGCCTATACAACAAATGACCCTTCAAGTCAAGCATGTAGGAAAAAGACCTTTAGGACTCTTTTCCAAAATATGAAACACTTCATCCTTGTCTCCATTTTGGAAACCAAGTTAACTTCTCCCAAGCCAACATCACATGCATCTCATGCTCAAGCATGCATTCCATCTTTCAACTTTCGCTTAATTACACTATACTTCCGAAGCTGAAATAAACATATTGTTGTAGCAATAAAGTGAGTTTTCTACTCAACTTCTTTCTATTTACCATTTGGTAAGATCCTGCAACTTGCATTTATTCCACAAAGAAATGCAAACAGATGCATCACTAGACATGCAGCCCTAATTGGATAAGAATTCTAACCATTTTTTACCAATCCATTTCAAAGGTCCCTCCTTTGTTTGCACATCAACATCAATATGTGAATCATCCTAAACCACATCAACCATGGAATCTTTATTTCCATCACTGCCATTTTCTTTTTCCACCTTCTTCTTCAGCTTTGGTGGAAGCAATGCTGGATTCAAAGTCCAACACCTTTCAGCAAGATGCCCTTGCTTATGGCAGTAAGTGCAACACACGTGCATCCTTTTGACAGCATGATTTTCCTTGTCCTGTGGACCTTTGGCTACTTGCTTCTTTTCCTTCAAAAGTTTCTTGTATTTGGCCATCCTCTTCCAACATCTAGAAACATAATGTTTATCCAAACCACAAAAGGAACATGCAATTCTTTTTCCGTGCTTTACAAAATCAAAAGGAATGTTTTTAGAACCAGATTTATACCTGCCTCTTTCACCTTTATTACCTTCATGAGGAGGTGAAGCAAATGAAGAAGTGGCTCCCTTTGAAAAACCATCACTTTCTTCAAGGCTGTCAAAGTTTCTACAACTCTTTGGTTCAAGTGTGTGCTTCTAAACATCTGCATCATGCAAATGATGTCTCGAGCTATTGCATTCCTCCTTAATATAATCCTCACACCTCTGAGGTAGAGGACTTGTAATGAAACTTCTTCTTGGAACTGTTTCAATGGTCTTCATGGCAGCTTTGGAATTCTCTCCATAAGACTATCCATAGCCAAGACCCAAATACTTAGGCCTTTACTCAACCATTATTGGCTCGACAATAACTTGTGCATGTTTGCCCAATCCTTTTCCTTCATAGCCCATCTTGGACATTAGCTTGGAACCTATGCCTCTGGTATATTTTTCAAAAGAACCAATATAAGCATTCTTAGAAGAATTTGAAGACAAACAGGAATGGTTTACCTCTTCTTCAAGTTGATACTTGGCCAAGGCTTCTTTTGCAACAAAGAGTTGTGACTCCAACTCATGCATCCTTTTCAAGTTCATACTTGTAGTATGAAGTTGCCTCTCCATTTCCTGCAATTTGTCAGAAAGCATGTGCTTCTCTTCCTCCACGGAATTCAACTGCTCTCTAAGTATGCTGCTCTTCCTTCCATCCTCATACATTTCTCTCACCATATCCATCATGGTGGACAAGTCTTGCTTCATGTCTCCATTAAAGAATCTTGTGATGAAGGAGGAATTTGAGGACTCACTTATAGAAGTTGTCATTATGCAAATGAACAAAAGAACTTCAAACAATATTATTAAAAAGCTTACTCAAGCAACCTTTTGCAAAAAACCTCTTATGCTTCAAGGGTTGCTTTGAGGTCCTTTGGGATAAAAGAATGCCTTCAACCCTTCTTCCTTCTTGTCCTTCCTGGACTAAGCTATCAATAGCTTTCCCTTCACCTCTGAAAACTCAAACAATAGTCAATCTGCAACCAAGCATACCATCGATGAGGTAGTCAATCTTCGACTGTCAAAACACCTGTCAATCAAGCATTCTGTTACAACCTTCTTTGAAGGTGGGGTTAATCAATCTTAAGCTCTGATACCACCTGATCTGAAAATGGGGCTTTTAGGCTTTTTGTCTAACTTACAAGAACCTCTCCCACTTCCAAAACTTCTAATTTTCCCAAGTCTTAATGATTAATCAATGCGGAAATAAGAAATGCTTGAAAATATGTGTGTATGCTTATATTTGTTTTCAACTGATTACTTACTCTAAAATCTGTTGTTTGTGTTGATATGGGAAGGTACTTAAACTAATGCACAAATGCATATAACAGTAGTTAGAGCAGTAGTAAAAACAAACACATAAGACAACAATATAATATGGAGTTCAACCTAATATATTGGGCTACGTCTCAGTGAGCTCTAATCAACTTGATTAGGCTCTCTGGGATTATGGCAATAGTTCTTTTACAAGTGCCTACACTTAACTCCAATGTTTTACACAAGAACATTGGGCTCAGAACACCATCTCATCCCTTGGCTCTTGGAGCTCTTCAGCTTTCTAGCTCTAGCTCTTGGCTATGGCTCTGGCTCTATCTCTTGCTCTAGCTATGGCTCTGACTCTAGCTCTAGCTCTGTGGCTCGGGCTCTGGTTCTGGCTCTCAGCTTTGGCTTCTCTAAGCTCTTTCGCTTGGCCTTTACATGCCTCTTTGAATCGCTCGACCTCCAAGCAACTCCAACAACAATATGTTGTTGTCAATTGAGCTCTCTGGCTTTTCACTCGACCTCCAAGTGACTCCCCAGACTCCCTACACATTTAGCATTTTCTTCATTGTTCGCCCTCCAATCTCTGGTGGCTCTGCCTATTACAGTGAGCTCGACTCTGGTTTCCTTGCTTCCAGGTATGCTCTGCTGCTTCTTAGGATGGTCCCCTTTTTCTCCTCGTCTGTTCATGGCTTAACACCAATCTGTCTCATCACTGTTCGCTTCCTCTCCCGGCTCTTCGGATCGCCTACCTCTATCTACTAGAATTCCCTACTCTGCGTCATCATCACTGTAACGCTTCATAAAGAGGTGGCCACTTGTCTCCTTACGAGCTGAGCCAAATCTTCCTCAAACAATTCGTTACTTTGGTTACTCTGTGAAATGATTCATCCGACAACTCAGCGGTCCAATCAGACTTCAACCTTTATGTGGCGAAGCTTATTTTCTTCGTCAAATCTCATTTCCCATTGGGCGCAATCTCTGCCATTAGATCTAGGACCTCCAGATCCTACAGTTACGCACGGTTGACTTGCTCGAACGTTAGCCTGCGATGAGAATGGTTTTCTCTCTCATCCACTGGACACGCGTCAATCAACGTATGGAATTGCTGGGTCCTCTGACAAACCCACTTACCGCCCGCAATGCCTCCGATATTTCGCCGGTTTTGGAGCGTTGGACCCGCCTTCGGTTTTAGCGCTTTTCCCATAGTTTCTTGGCTTTCCTTGTGATCGAGCGCTCGGGGCTTTACCATTTCGAGGGGTTTTGCCCAGCTATGCAATCCCGCATCAGAAACAGCCTCCATTTTCTGGTCTGAGCCTCCTAACTGCCATTTTTGCGCCATGCACAATCCCCATGGGCCAACAGTCAATGCGCTTTGACCAAAGGTCCTCGTTGCTCTGTGCTAGCTACAAATTGTCATTGTTCAGAGGTTATTTCTGATAGGTTTCAACATCCACAATACTTTAAACTTCGGTATGAGCTTTTACAGAGTTCGAGTAGCTTTAAGAGAGTTTAAGGATCCAATTCGAATCAATGCACAACAATAGTACCTCACATCCAAAAGCACACTGTCTCTACCAAGAAACCTTGCTTCTAATGTCTTATCCATGCTTGTCCCAACATGTCGCAGTACACACTACTTTCATTTCGTTGATGCATCCCTCTGCGTTACCTATCATAACATAAACATAGGCATAATACAAGCATACAATATCAATTCATATCCACATGATTCTGACCTCATATATTTGTCATGACCCAGTTGATTCCTTGTAAGACCAGGAACCTCTTCATGTCATTTGCCTATGTAAGTAATCATTCCTCCACAAGAATGGTTCTTGAAGACCCTGTCAAACAATGACACATATACATAGATACATACACATATACAAGCATTAGCATAAACAAGCATGATCCTGTCAAGCAACGATATGCATACATACACATACACTCATATAAACATCAACATAAGATAATATTGATCTAGTCAATCAACGACATACATATTGATCCGAAATTGATCAAGGATCTAGAAAAATCCTAAAATTCAAAAATTATTGGATTCGAGTGGAAACAATGCCATTGCATAGAGCTCATAGAAATGACTCCAACACAACTTAAACAGGTGCATTTGGACTCCGAATGAATGAGAAATTGCTTGTTGAAGTTTATGACGAACCAGTGTTTTACTGCTCGACACATGGCAAAAGTGTAAGTTCAACTCAGTGGCAAGTCTCTAGCTTCATTACAATGGTAATATCTCGTATTTAGGTGCAAGATGAAATATTTAGGTGCAAGATGAAATAATGGATTGAATGGGAAAAAAACTAACAAAAGTCCTATATAACAAAATGACATAAATATAATATGGGTTATAAACCCATGCAACGAAATATAATCCAAAACATACAAAAGTGGGGATCAATGTTATTAAAGTTTCATAACTATATATTAAACATAAAGGTGAAAATGTTGAAACGCATATTACAAATGGGGGTGTATTAAATATGGTTAAAGGATGTAACACTATGTAGAAAAACATCGTGTATGGTATAGCATGGTGCGGAATGTGAAACCATTAGTCAACGAAAACACCGCGGAGTTGGGAGCCATGGTAACATTCATACTTCGAAACCGCCAAAATTATCACATGCAACAGTTAGGAAATATGCCATTCGTTGAGGTATGTCGCAGAATGCCAGTTTTAAACATCGTTACAACACCGTGCAGACAAGGGTGGTATGGTCACATGCCACGGGTCGAATCCTTCACTGTCGAGACTCAAATCTAGTGCCACAGATCCACCGCTCCACCAAGCCCGCAAAAGGTTATGACACCACCATTCACAAGAAACGATGACATTCACCATCGGAACGAGGTGTTAAGTTTGGAAACCATGTAAAATGCGCCAGAGTTTAATGTTGATAACTTTGTATAGTTTCGTGCATAGTTGTCATTGGACCGAAAACCAAATGTAATCTTAGATATGGTGCAACTTTGAACTATATCTTATTTTGTAACAAATTTGCAACCAACTAACATGTATAGTGTTTAAAAAAATTTATAAATTAACATTACACCCATGCGCCGGAGAGGGTAGAGGACATTTTGTGCAACAGGGAAGAGTTTTTGGAGATTTGGAAGCAGAACTTTGCAGGTTTATTCTAGGCGTTGTAAGAGGTTTTTTTTGGAGCCGTTAGTTGCGTCGGATTTTTGAGATTGAGCATAACACAATTGGACCAACCAGGGATCTTGTTGACGTAAATTTGATGTATTTTTTTGGCCTTTAATTTCTAATATAAGGGCCTCCCCATTCAAGATTGGCCCTGAAGATGTAGGCTTTGAGATAGTCGAACTTCGTTATCAATCTCTTGCATCACTTTTCTTCTGATGGTTTTTTGTTCTAATATGCTGCAAAATTTCTTCACAGTTCTTCATACTTGTGTATTTAATGGTGTTTTTTAAATCATGCATTAACACTTTCTAACAGTAAATAAATCACATTTCAATTAAAGATCTTTTGGGGATCATTTGGTATCAGAGCAAGTTGTTGTTAACTTTGATTTGGAGTGTGCATGATCACCAGGAGCAATTCAAAGCTTGGTGAAGGAGAAATTGTTGTAGGAGATCCCAAAGTTGGCTCGAGAAGAAGGACAAATCTAGGAGAAGAGATCGTTGCCAGAGGAAGTGATGATCATCCATTTTGATCTTATGCGGGCTTCGTAGATGCTTTCATGACCTTGTGAGCCATGGTTTAAGAAATGCATCGAGAGTTTAAGTCAACAAAATATAAAGACGAAGAAGGACAACCATCACAATCTGGAAAAGAAGATGAAAGTGATAAAAAAGACCCTATCACTTCTCTCTTGACTCCACCTAAAACTTCGAAACTGTTGTTGAAACTCGATGTTAAGTTCGAGTTATCCATGTACAATGGAGAAATTGATGCTGAGAAGCTTGACAACTTGGTCAGGCAAATAGAGGTTTACTGTAGTGTGCAATAGATCACTGAAGATGAAGTCAAAATCAGACTAGCATCGCTTCGTTTAGCAGGCACAACATTGATCTGGTGGCAGAGTAAGTTATAGAAAGGCACTCAGTGTATCGGTAAGATTTTTCCATTATGGTTTGATTTTATTACTGCACTTAGAAAGCAATTTTATCCATTGGGATATAACGAAAAAGCTTTAATAGAATGGAAAGGACTAAAAGTTAGGAAAGGTCAATCAGTGCAGGAATATACAAATGAGTTTAGTAAGAAGGCGTTGATGTTAGATATTCCTTTGTATACTCAAGAAACTATAATGAAATACATAGGAGGATTACCTGAGTATGTTCGCAATATTGTATTTATGTTTAGTCCTACTAACTTGGATGAAGTGGCAGTACAAGTCACTTACATTGAAGCAGGTAAGTTGGGAGTTGGGGTATCATCAGAATCGACAGCTAAAATGGAGAGCAAGGGAAAACAGAAAGTGAAGAAAGTAAACTTCGGCAAGAAGGAGGTTGAAAATATCTCTTGTAAACATTGCAAGAAAGAGGGCCATGACGAGGATCATTATGGGCAATTGCATCCCAAAATGAAATCGAAATGGGCTAGAAAAGGGAAGTAAAAGGTTGCAGCGACAACAAAACCATTGCACCTAGGGTCAAATTTAGGCGATGAGACGTAGATCGTGTCATTGGTTATGACTGGTAAATCCGATGAAGGTAATGATTCTAATAGTTCCAGAGGCAAGTTATTTCATATAAGGGTTGTTATGAAACATACAAAGATCGACACATTGTTAGATAGTGGATCTCAAGCTAACCTAATTTCTGATCTCAAAAAAAAAAAAAAAAAAAGGCAATTGGGTTTGAAAACCATAAAGCATCGTAAACCGTATACTTTAATTTGGATGAGAAGAAATCATAAATTACGAGTAACTGACTAATGCATGTTACCGTTTGCAATAACTTCTCAATTTAAGGATAAGGAGATGTGTGATGTGGTAAAACTAGATACATGTGGGATGGTCTTGGGTAGCCCATATTTATATGATAGAAAATAAATCTTTTGCATTTGTCTTATGGAACTTAAGCCTTTTGGAGGTCCAAAAGGTCTAAGCAGGGAGGAAATGATCCAAAAGTGATCAAGCACCTAGAAAAATCCTAAAATTAAAAGTTATTAGATTCGAGTGGAAACAATGCCATTGTGTAGAGCTCGTGGAAACGACTCCAACGCAACTTGAACGGGTGCATTTGGACTCTGGATGAATGAGAAACTGCTTGTTGAAACTTGTGACAAACCAATGTTTTATTGCTTGACACATGGCAAAAGTACAGGTTCAGCGCTATCACAGATCTCCAACGTCGTTACAGTGAGAATATCTTCACTTTGGATGCAAGGTGAAATAATGAGTTGAATGGATTAAAAAGTGATTTTCTTATTACATGGTGATGACATATATATTAAATTATCATTTTATTATTTAAAAAAAAAAAAAAACAAAACAAAAAAACAAAACAAAATAGGCGCATTTGATTTATTTATAGAAAGCCTATATAACGGAATGACATAAATATAATATCGGTTATAAACCTATGCAACGAAATATAATAAAAAACATATAAAAGTGGGGGTGAATGTTATTAAAGTTTCATAACTATATATTAAACGTAAAGGTGAAAAATGTTGAAACACACATTACAAATGGGGGTATATTAAATATGGTTGAGAACCATATAGGTTAACATTGCAAAAGGATGTAACACTATGTAATAAACATCGTGTATGGTATACCATGGTGCGGAGTGTGAAACCATTAGTCAACGAAAACACCGCGAATTTGTGAGTCATGGTAACATTCATAATCCGAAACCGATGGAATTATCACATGCAACGATTACGAAATATGCCACGGTTTGAGGTATGTTGCAGAACCGCCAGTTTTAAGCATCGTTACAACACCGCGCGGACGAGAGTGGTATGGTCACATGCCACGGGCCGAATCCTTCGCCGTTGGGACTCAAAGCCAGTGCCACAGATCAACTGCTCCATCAAGACCGCAAAAGGTTATGACACCACCATTCACAAGCAACAGTGACATTCACCGTCGGGGGAAGTTCGAATGACATGTTAAGTTTGGAAACCATGTAAAACGCGCCAGAGTTTAATGTTGATAACTTTATAGTTACGAGCAGAGTGTCATTTGACCGAAAACCAAATGTAATCTTAGATATGGTGTGATTTTGAACTATATCTTATTTTGTAACAAATTTGCAGCCAATTGCCATGTATAGAGTTTCAAAAAATTATAAATTAACATTACACCCATGCGCCAGAGAGGGGAGAGGAGTTGTGATATTTTGTGCAGCAGAGAAGAGTTTTAGTGCGTGCAGCAGAGAAGAGTTTTAGTGCAGCGTTGGAGATTTGGAGGTAGAACTTTGTAGGTTTGTTTGGGGAATTGTAAGAGGTCTTTTTCTAAGCCATCAATTTCATCGGATTTCTGAGGTTGAACAGAACACAACTGGACCAGCCAGGGATCTTGTTGATGTAGCTTTGATGTATTTTTTTGGCTTTGAATTTCTAATATAAAGGCCTCCCCTTTGAAGACTAGGCCCGAAGATGTAGGCTTTGAGATAGTTGAACTCTGTTATCAATCTCTTGCATCACTTTTTTTCTAATGGTTTTTTGTTCTAATATGCTGCAAAATTTCTTAACAGTTCTTCATACTTATGTATTTAATGGTGTTTTTAGAACATGCATTAACACTTTCTAGCATTAAATAAATAACATTTCAATTAAAGATCTTTTTGGGGATCATTTGGTATTAGAGCAAGTTATTGTTAACTTTGATTTGGAGTGTGCATGATCACCAGGAGCAAATCAAAGCTTGGTGAAGGAGAACTTGTTGCAGGAGATTCAAAACTTGGCTCAAGAAGAAGGACAAATCTAGGAGAAGAGATGGCTGATGGAGGAAGTGATGATCATCCGTTTGGATCTTATGCAGGCTTCGTAGATGCTTTCATGACCTTGCGAGCCATGGTCGAAGAAATGTATCGAGAGTTTAAGACAACAAAATCAAAAGACGAAGAAGGACAACCATCACAATCTAGAAAAGAAGATGAAAGCGATAAAAAAGACCCTATCACTTCTCTCTTGACTCCACCTGAAACTTCGAAACCATTGTTGAAACTTGATGTTAAGTTTGAGTTACCCATGTACAATGGAGAAGTTGATGCTGAGAATCTTGACAACTGGGTCAGGCAAATCGAGGTTTACTGTAGCGTGCAACAGATCACTGAAGATGAAGTCAAAATCAGACTAGCATCGCTTCGTTTAGCAGACACATCATTGATCTGGTGGTAGAGTAAGTTACAGAAAGGCACTCAGCATATCGGTAAGATTCTTCCATCATGGTTTGATTTTATTACTGCACTTATAAAGCAATTTTATCCATTGGGATATAAGGAAAAAGATTTAATAGAATGGCAAGGACTAAAAGTTAGGAAAGGTCAATCAGTGCAGGAATATACATATGAGTTTCATAAGAAGACATTAATGTTAGATATTCCTTTGTATACTCAAGAAACTCTAATGAAATACATAGGAGGATTACTTGAGTATGTTCGCAATCTTGTATTTATGTTAGTCCTACTAACTTGGATGAAGTGGCAGTACAAACGACTTACATTGAAGCAGGTAAGTTGGGAGTTGGGGTATCATGAGAATCGACAGCTAGAATGGAGAGCAAGGGAAAAGGGAAAGTGAAGAAAGTAAACTTCGGCAAGAAGAAGGTTGAAAATATCTCTTGTAAACATTGCAAGAAAGAGGGACATGACGAGGATCATTGTTGGAAATTGCATCTTAAAATGAAACCGCAGTGGGCTAGAAAAGGGAAGAAAAAGGTTGCAACAACAACAAAACCGTTGGAACTAGGGTCAGATTTAGGTGATGAGACACAGATCGCATCATTGATTATGACTGGTAAAAAAAATAAAAACATGGTTAAGCAATTGGGATTGAAAACCATAAAGCATTGTAAAACCTATACTTTAATTTGGATGAGAAGAAATCATAAATTACGAGTAACTGACCAATGCATGTTACCGTTTGCAATAACTTCTCAATATAAGGATAAGGAGATGTGTGATGTGGTAAAACTAGATACATGTGGGATGGTCTTGGGTAGCCCATATTTACATGATAGAAAAACAACCTTTTACATTTGCCTTATGAAACTTAAGCCTTTTGGAGGTCCAAAAGGTCTAAGCAATGAGGAAATGATCTGAAATTGATCAAGGATCTAGAAAAAGCCTAAAATTAAAAGTTACTGGATTTGAGTGGAAATAATGTCATTGCGTAGAGCTTGTGGAAATGACTCCAACGCAACTTGAACAGGTGCATTTGGACTCCGGATGAATGAGAAATTGCTTGTTGAAGTTTGTGACAAACCAATGTTTTATTGCTCAACACATAGCAAAAGTACAAGTTCAACTCAGTGGTAGATCTCTAGCTTCGTGTTGTGGCCACCAACAACCCCCCTCTTTGTTTGATATTAGCAATAACACCAAGCAAATGGGGACCCTTAATAAAAATTCAGACAAACAATTTTATGAACATTTTTGTTTATGATTCCTTAAAACTTTATCGCAACAAAAGAATGAAACATTTTTTCTTTGAGCATAATAGACTACGAAGAAGCAATGCGAAATTCATCGCATCGCATTCACTATGAAGCGCTCTTAAATGAAAAAATTAAGAAATCTCCGACGGCCGAGGTGCAACATCGCATATCGCAACATCGCGTAAAGTAGCACACAATGACTAATTGTTGCGATCTGTGATCTGCGATACTGCGATGATCCGATATTGCGATGCCACGATGCTATAACGCGATCTGTGATGAATGTGAATTTTCCTCGGCGTAGTATTCAAGGAAAGTTGCCCATTAATCAAAATTAAGCGCGCGCCTTCTAAAAAAAAAAAAAAAAAATTATGATTGTACGCCAAAGTATCCAGGAATGACAGCTTTTTGTTTTTCGAAGGGTCAGTTCGCTGTGAATGTCATAATTATGCATACATAAGATTTAAAGCTTTCATGTCAATCTTTATTACCATTACTCTTTTCCTTCGCATAAACTATAAAACAGAAAATAACATGAAGCAATGTGCAGGAAACATCTAAGGAAAAGGGGAAAGCACCAATGCTCGGAGAACAGAGAAGAAATCCCTTCAGAAACGGATGCCGCATACGATAGGACCACAGATTCCAGAGTATCACTCAACAGATGCTGATGTTGATAGGTCATCTAAAGCTCAGAATCAAAGGCGCACAAAAACATCATGATTACAAAAAGTCCTGAAGCTTACACACCAGAAAAGCCCGGAATGAAGAACGGAGGCAGTTTTCAATCCAGAGAATTGTTCAGAAAGTAAAGTCTTTGACTCATCCAGTCGTTCGCAAGGACGGAAACCGAAATAGCAAAAGCAGAATCAGTTTGAGGGAAATTTGAGTTATTACCAAGTATACACGCAGTGAATACACCCAGTCAGAGGAAGATTCTCTAAAATATCTTTTAGTTTACCAGAAAGTGGTGCCAGCTCTTGTTACTTCTATTTTTATAGCACACAGGAAAGGGGAAGGCAGCCAGCCGACTCTTCCCAGTCGAATGTTGCATGCTTACAACACTAAGGAGCAAATACAGAAATAGTTCAGAGTCAGATTTAATTTTCAGAAATAGTTTGCTTTATCAGAAGGACGGTCATTTGAAAACCGGATCCTAAATTTATGTAATCAAGTTAATTAGCTAGCAGTATTTAAACCCTTCTCAGGCATTTAGAGAAGGGTCTGGAGATTTGTCAAAAACTCGTCCTCAG